>PVJN01001268.1:0-149043 GCA_004026805.1 Lasiurus borealis | reverse complement strand
AAACGTGGTGGATGACTTACTGTGTTTGAAATACCAGAGGAGATCTCAAATAGTGCTGCCTCGTCCAATGCCGGACGCTTGTGTCCCTGTCCCTGGAAGACTCGAATATCACGACTCCACTTGGAAATAACAGGCACAGCAAATTGAGTCGATTTGTCGACCCGAGGTCTGAGCGCACCCGCCTCCCAGCACACGTGAATGTCAAGCAGGTTCTAAGTCAGACAGGAGCAGACCGCAAGCTCAGGGTGTCCTTTAATAGCCTCCCTTCATCTCCATCCCAGTCCTTTACGTGGACAGAAGAACATTAATAGGCTTTTAAAGGGATATCCCCCTTAAAACAAGCTCTCTAATGAGCTAGCTCACTACGCCCCAAAAGCTGATTTCCTGGAGACTTCAGAGACCTGAGGTATTTCCTCGTTCCCTGGGGACAAGGCTATGTGTCTCTCTGGGCTCTGTTGCTATTGCTGATGTAAAATCTGGATAATCTCATCCCCTGTCTTCCCCCTGGGCATCCTGGTGGGAAGGTTGCACAGACAGATGCTATCATACCTGGAAAATGCTGTGCAAGAAACTCTCTTTGTGATTATAAAGGGGCAAGGCTGCTGTCTTGTGCCTTGTGGCCAACCCTCTAATTGCATGCTGTTGGGTGCAATGTGATTTCAGCACATTCCTTTCCTAATGCTTAAAAGCTTCCAGCCAAAGGTCTCAGCCAAGGGGACTCACGCCGGAGATGTCTGTCTGGGGCGGGCGGCATGGCTGCCTTTGAGAAGGGGCAGCACGTGGATGCTAGCGACAGCTATGGGGCTCCAAGGAAGGAGGCTGGGCCGCTGCCTCTTTTCCCAGCATCGGGACCAGAGAAGCAAGAATGCATCTCACTCTTGTCTGAGCCAATTCTTTTTAACTTTTTAATTGTTATTGAAAGTATTACATATGCCCCCATGGACCCCTTCCAGCCTGCCCCTGCTCCCCACCCCAGACAATCCCCATCCCATTGTCTGTGGTCATGGCCCATGCATACATGCATAGCAGGTCCTTGGCTGATTACCTCCCACCTAGTCATCCTCCCCTGCCTTCCCTCTGAGATTCCTCAGTCTCACTTATGCTTCCGTGTCTCTGGATCCACTCCGTTCATCAGTTTATGTTATTCATTCGATTCCACATGTGAGTGAGATCATGGGACACTTGTCTTTCTCTGACTGGCTTATGTCGCTTAGCATGATGCTCTCCAGGTCCCTCCATGCTCTCTCAAATGGTGAGAGGTCCTTCTTTTTCACTGTGTCAGAGCAGATTCTGACTGACAGTGCATAGCAGTACATCCATACCAACCCTGCTCAGCTCTGAGCTACGCCATCAGACTGTTCCAAGCAGTCCTATCTTGAATTTATATTCAAGGAAGAGCAGACCTTTAGGACAATGACAAATCAATGGGCCTTCTTAGGAGTAACAGATGCTGGTCTGTCAGGTGACTATAGCCCCAGTGGCAAAATCCGGCAACCATCAGTCCTCCTAATGATGAGCAAAGGCATTTAATTGGATGCTGAGTGTGATTGGGATACAATGTGAAGGGGAAAGTGATACTTTCAGGACTATTGGTCTTCTCAATCTTATTTTAAAAGGGGCATGCTGACAAGATTTGCAGTTTAAGATTCTGGATGTGGCATTAGAAGTTCCAGGGCCTAATAGTTTTAGCTACAATCTCCAAACTATAGCAAATTTAATTACTTCATTTTCTTGGCTGGACTAAGAGAAAAACTTGAACCAATAAAATCTTGCCCTGGGAACATTAAATTATACCTGTTTGTGTCTATTGGAATGTAAGTCTGCCAATGAAGTTGAGAAAGAAAAAGTTTAGCAGGCTAGCCATTATATTACAAAGCAAATGCAAGTGATTATGATGATGATGACTAGAGGCCCAGTGCACCAATTCATGCATTGAGGGTGTTCCTTGAAGTGGTCTGCAGGGACTGGGCTCCAGTGTGCGCCCCCAGCCTCACAACCCCAACTCGTGCCCCCCTGCCTTGCAGATACACAGCCCTGCCTGGCACCCTGCCTTGGCCTGGTGCCGCCCCTTACCTGCTCCACCATCCCGTCTGTGGGGTGATCAGTTGGCCAGGTTCCTGCCTGCCTCGCTCAGGGCCTGGAAGCCAGGCAGGGCACCCCTCCCCCCACCCACAACGCCGCTGGCTGTGGTCTGCAGGACGATTGGCAGGGAGGTGGGCTCCCACTTGCACCTGTCCTGGCACCACCACTCACCTGCTCCGCCATCCCCCCCACAGTCCAGCTCTGGTGGGGGACCAGAGGGACCAGCAGCGCTACATTACTGATGCCCGCCATGTTCCGCGCCTCCCGCTCCTGGTCAGTGCATGTCGTAGTGAGCAGTCAAACTTCTCGTCGAGGGGGCAATTTGCATATTAGGCTTTTACTATATAGGATTATTAGCATAGTTAGCCACATGTATACAAATTTTAAAATGACACTTCTCCTTAGAAGTGGAGAGTTCTAGCATTTTGGGTGGGCTGTTAGTTATACTGATGTTGCTAGTTAGTCTCACAACATTTGTCCTTAGGTCATTTCAAACTACAGGGCTCTTTGCTCACTAAGAGTCCTCCTCATGCAGACACTGTTGCAATATGAAAGTAGAGCTTTTATTTTTTACTTTAATATCAATCACTGTGAGGTTTTATTCTTATGCCCATAATACAGCTTGTGTTGGTTGTGATGAGAGAAAAAGCCTTTCCACCTGTACTTTATTTTTGAAATATTACGTATGTCCTATTTCCTCCCTCAAATTTGTACATGATTTTAAAGTGCCATCTGTATCATTTGACCTTTGGGTGTAGAAATGTGATCTTGGGTGCTGTAGGGAAAAATAAATTTCTAATCAAGACTTCAATAGTAGCATCAGAGATTGCTAAGTCACTAAAAAGTAAGTTATTATTATTTTTTTCTAGAAATTCAAAGTTCAGGGGGACCACCACATAGAGAGCTCCTGGAAATAAATCATCCACAAGTTTCATTTCTGGAGAGGGGTGGGAACAGCACTACTTTCCCCTGTAAATTCTGATGATTTCAGTTTTGTTTGAAATTTATAACAAAATTATTTTAAAGTATCTAAATGTGAGTGAATTTAAATGAAAATTAATAATATTTTAATGTGGAAGATACAAAAGCGATTGAGATCAAAGCTAGTCTAAGTAGAATTGGAAAGAATAGTTTTAAAAATATATTTTATTTGATTGATTTTACAGAAAGGAAGGGAGAGGGAGAGAGAGCTAGAAACATCGATGGGAGAGAAACATCGATCAGCTGCCTCCTGCACATCCACCATTGGGGATCCAGCCTACAGCCAAGGCACATGCCCTTGAACAGAATGGAACTCAGGAACCTTTAGTCCATGGGCCAACACTCTATCCACTGAGCCAAACCAGTTAGGGCGGAAAGAGTAATTTTTAAAAGAAAGCTGAAAGCTGAATTCTGATTAATTTCTAATTGAGTATTGAAGGTGCACATGAGTTTGGAATAGTTTCTGGAGAGTTAAATTTATTTGCTAAATTAACTTTCAGAGGTAAGATAGAGATCAATGTTATTGAAGTTCCATGAAAAGAACTTTATATCCACAAATAAAATATTTTGACTGCAGCTACCTGTGCACATTTTAGCACTCGTTAACAATTACTTTGGCAACAAATACCTTCCTAAATGCCTGCAACTTCTTTATTGAAAGCTCCATAAGTGGCATCTTAGGAGGCAGCATTTTCAGGATGCCACGGTAAGCCATGGCATGGGCTTCATATACCCACACAGTAACATAAAGGGAAGGAGCCATAATCATTTCATTACTTAGAGAAGGGAGTCATAGGTCCTCAGCATAAATTGATTCTGATTCTTCAAGGCTATTATTAAGCTGTCACAATCTGTCCGTGCAGAGTGACAACAACATGCACAGTTCCATTAAAAGGGTCATTAATGAGGTCCTTGAGCTCCTGGGTACCATTTTCTTTGGGTTTCTAATGGAATTTTTCTCAAAAAAGGATTTAAGTCAGATGTCTCATAGGTTTAAAGTTGTTAAAAGTTTGCTTTGGTATTAAAAGCATTAGTCCTTTCTGTGTTTTTTTAGTTCCTATGTCAGCATAAATGAAACAGCAGTGAAGTACAACCACAGTAATTTTCAAATTTTGACACTTACACCCATTTTTTTTCTTCTTTGAAATCTGCTAAGCTCTGAAGAGGGGCTGCAGCTGATGACATATCCGCTTGTATGTAGAGACTGAAACACTTTCTGCCACTAACGGACCCATTATTGAATTTTGCCATTAGTTGATAGACTATTTTTTTCTCCTGTAGAAGAAAAGGAAGTGCAGTTTATGATGAACACTTATTTTTCTCTCATTGCACTGCTAGCTGCAAAGATCGGTGGCATTTGCAAATGGCAGTGTCCCACAAGAAAGTTTGGGTACTATTTTTTTTTTTCTGTAGAAATATCTGACAACCTCAGAAAAATGGCGTGAGTCATCACCATTTTTCTTTTCTGCCATAAATAGAATGCAAAATGCCAAGTTGATCGAGTCTCAGAGTTGTAGGTGATGTCAGCTCTGGTCCAAACAACTTTGTTCTTCATTTAAATGGCAGATGAGCAGAGATTGAAGCTATTCTATCCTTTTAATGAACACAAGGAATCATTCCGTAGAAAAGCAAGTCGCGTTCTTTGGAAACAATCATAAAAACTGGAGCTGTCAAGAAACTTGATGAAACTTTGAATAACTAAACAAATTTTATTTTTATTCTTGTTCCTGGTACTTTTAAAAAGATAATTCAGAGGGAGCTGGACAAAGATCAAGCACCTGATGGAAACTTAGTCTGGACAGTGGATGTAGGATGACCGAGGAACAGGCCTGGACATTGTCATTACTGATCTCCACGCAGTACACAAGAGTCTAGGCAAAATGACTTCTGTATTTTCAGTTAAATTATTTTGTCAATTGAATTTTTTTTTTTTGCCAAAATTTTAAGCATGCAGCAAGTCAAACCAAGTAACAAGGACTATCTGCCATGAATGTGAACCTTTCCTGCTCCTGAACTAGTCATCTTGAGAGGGTATCACTCTTAATTTTTACCAGGAAGGGGAGGGATATTTATAATACAGTTGATTTGAATTCATAACATTTCAAAAATAAAGTCTAAGGAATTCTTTAAAATCATATTTGGAGGATTGGAAATAGTGATACGGCGACTGGTGAGCGGGAACCCTTCCTGGGCCCTGTCTCGCGGAATCTAAGAAAGAACCGGGCACCAGAGGTTTTCCAACCAGGTGGGAGTTTATGGGAACAAACCCAGGCCCTGGGGAGGGAGATTCAATAGGTCACCCCTCCTATCTGCGGAAGGCCACTCTCTGTCCATCTGTGCTGCTGCTGTTGATTGGCTCCTGGCCTTTTTGCAACATTATTTTCTTCCACTTAAAAAAAAAACCATCCTACTTTCAAAGCACCTGGTCGCTCTGCTATCCATCCTGCTTTTCTGCAAAACTTTTTTTGTTGTTTCAGCCAGCTCCGTGATTCCTCCTCCTTCCAGCCCTCTCCGGAGCCACCTAATTCTGCTTTAACTCCTTCCCACAGGAAGCCTTTTCTCAGGGAGAGAAGAAGAGAAAGATAAAACAACATCCAGCCCTCGTTGGTAAGGCTCAGTTGGTTAGGTATTGTCCTGGACACCAAAATGTTGCCAGTTCCAGCCCTAGTCAGTGCCCAGTCCTAGATGGCTGCATGGATCCCCACGAAGGGGCATGTAGGCAGCAGCCCTGATGCATGTTCCACTCTCACATGCCTGTGTCTCCCTCCCTCCCTCTCTTTATATCTCTCTAAAAACAAACAAACAAACAGCAGTACAAAATAACAATAACCAACATCAATGAAACTAATGGACTTCAACTTTTGTTATGGAGAAGGAGTTTGATTTCTCAAAAGGCAAGAGTTTTAGGAAAACTATTTCTGCAAAGCTTTTGAAATCAATGATTTCATTGGCTAACTCCTCTCTTTTTTTTTTTATTAAATATATTTTATTGATTTTTTTTACAGAGAGGAAGGGAGAGAGAGATAGAAAGTCAGAAACATCGATGAGAGAGAGGCACCGATCAGCTGCCTCCTGCACGCTCCACAGTGGAGATGTGCCCGCAAGCAAGGTACATGCCCTTGACCGGAATCGAACCTGGGATATTTCAATATGCAAGCCAATGCTCTATCCACTGAGCCAAACCAGTCTCGGCTCCTCTCTGTTTTGATGGCCACTAAGATCTCAGGCATTTTTGAACGGGTTATTCAGCGACCTTGATATAGAGCTTTTATCTCCTTGAAATTTCTTTCATTTGACTTCCAAATCAGTTGGCACTTTTAAAACTCACTGTACATGTGTGTTCATGACCTGCTGCCCTGGCACAGCTGCTCTTTGGCTGCCTCTGATCCTGTTCATCTGGGGACCCTGAGGGATCAGGAGGGCTTTCAAAAAATGTTTTTAAAGACTATAATCCAAGTAATTGTTGTTCTCAAGAATACAGAAATATGTGATAGTTATGGTCTAGATTTTGTTCAATTTCTTTTAAAGTAAAATTTGTTATTGATTTTAAAGAGAGAGGAAAGGAGAGGGAGAGAGACAAATGATGTGAGAGAAACATCCACTGGCTGCCTCCTGCATGCCCCACATGCGGGATGGAACCCCCAACCCAAAACCTGTGCCCTCCTTGAGGGATGGCACTCAACCTACTGAGTCCCATAGGCAAGGGCTGTTCTGGGCTTGTTGGAAATGTTAATTATTTAAAATTAAATTCATATGTAAAATATATCATCAGGAAAAGAAATGCTGCAAGTGACAGGAGACCAGCATTGCACTGAGTCATTGGGAAAGATGAGGTGTTTTTTATAGATTGAGATGCGCATTGTGTTTGTCAGCTGCATTTAGCAAGGTCAGCGAGGGAGCTGACAGCTGGTGATAGGTCCCAGGAAAGGTTTTGTGTTGCATTGAAGTTCAAGGTATTGCCAAGACGTTGAATAAATGTATGATAACAGGAAGGATTGCCGTTGGGTATTCAGTGGAATGCACACTGACAGACCAGCTGCAGGCGGATCAGATCCATACCTTGCACGGCACAGGAGATGGGCTGGGGGACAAGTCACTGACAGGTTCACGTTGGAGATGGTTTATGCCGGTGGTCGGCAAACTTGTTAGTCAACAGAGTGGCAAACCTGGGCTCTCGAGCTGCATTGTGGCTCATGAGCCGCCATCCCTGGTTTATACAAAGGGATGCCCTCAGACACAGGGGTCTTTGGGAGGATGCTGGGGGCAGTGAGTGCTGGGCCAGTGTCACGGCCACATCTCTGGCTCCTGATGGACAGCCAGTGAAGGACAAAATGTGAGCCATGAATGCAGGGTCCTCTTTCCCACCTTCATGGAGAATCTTAGTGGAGAATCGCTGAGACAGGATGGTGCTCGCTCCTCACAGGGAGGTGTGATCCGTCAGCACAAGTTGTGATCTAATTCAGGATGCCTGAGCAAACCTGGTATTCTCACCGCTAAGCCCTCATTACTGTGTCTGAGATGTTCTATTTTGTGCGATAGAGTTAGCAGGGAGAATAAAAACATGGCCCAGGTGAGATTTCGACTCAGAAGCTTGTTCAAAGAAGACTATAAATTATAAGACAGTATAGTCAGCTAGTTATTAACAACAGGAGAGGAGCAAAGGGAAAACCAGCCATTATAGGGAGGTTCCCTGCCAAACACTGGGAGTGGAACCCAAGGAAGGGAAGATAGAAGCATGCCCAGGAAAGGTGGGGTGGCGGGGGTCGGGATAGGGAAGGTGCCTGCCTGTCAATCACACCTGGGGACAGAGATGATTAGCCAGAACGTTTCAGTGAGGGCAGGAACATTTAGGAATACATAGCCCTCTCAAGAAAGGAATTTGCTCTCTTTGTGCTCAACTTTATGCTCTTGGGTCTCTCGTTGCTCTGGGCACACTCCCTTGGTTCTCTTGCAAGGCCCTCCACCATGTGGACCCCACACACCATGGACTGATGGGCTGCAGTGGGGAAGTACAAGTTACTTCCTGCCGCTGGGCTGGACCGGGTTCTAGCATGGGACGGAAACTCTGGACACCGGCTCTGATTTTTAACTCCACGAAACCCAACTGCATTCTCCTGTGACTCATCTGAAGCAGGGGAAGTCTGAGACTCTACACCTGGGCAGCTGGATGCCAATCCTGGTGTGAATTAGATTGTCGGACACCTCACTGCTGTCTGTAACGGAGCGAGTCCCCACAAGATAGACCACAAAGACTAATTGAATTCAAACAGGCATAAATTTATTACAGATTCGAATCTGGGCTCAAACCTTAGCTGACGCAGCAGCCTGGCAAACGCTTGGTAAGAGCCCCGACAGAGGGGCAGTCTCTCTTTTTATACCCATTCTGCCTTCCCCTATTGGCTCATACTGCTGGCTTGGCAATCTCTAATTGGTTCTCAGGCAGCAAGGGACCAGCTAACCCAGGAGGTTCCTAGTAAGGCTGCTTGACCTAGTTAGCCTAACAGACTCAAGAAGTTGTGGGTCAGGTGTTGTGGTCTGGCCGAAGATAAGAGGAATAGTTTGCAGGCCTGGCTTTAGGGGAGGAAGTGTTGCAAGCCTAGCCATAAGGGGATTCCTCAGTAGTTCCCAATTTAACCGTTTATCTCTGGACTGCTGGCTTAACCATTTATTGCTACACTGTTCAGAGAGTTGGAGAAGGGATTTCTGTGGGGAAAAACCCCCCACATGTGGTGTCAAAAGTGTTGTGAGTAGAGAAACAGTTCACCGTTCACAGGGGCTGTTTGTAATGCATCCATGGTTCTGGGTGTACAGCAGACGGACCAAACACGGAAATAAGTGAGGTGGAAATAACAAGACGAGCATTTTTTTTAAATTATATCTAGGAGCTTTATTCAACATGTGAGCTCGTTTTTCCTACTTAGAAAAATCCCATTTTGGGTGTGGGGTGGAGGACATGGGATGCTTCCAGTCTCCCAGAGAAAGCACCTCAGGGACTCTCGCCCAGGAGGGTCTGAGAGGCTCAGTGGCCAGATCTACTGTGGCAGAAACAAAGGCCTGCCCCCAGGTTCACCCAGCTGACTTCTGATCCACGGCCAGGCCTCCTCCTTGCTGTGGGGATTAAGGTCCCTCTGGTGAGGACGTGGCTGTCCCCTGGGTGTCTGTGAAGCTGTGGCTCCCCCACTGAGCCAGGCTTAGTTGGGTTTACTCCCTCTCCTTCACTATCACCTCACTGGCGGTTTGTCTAGCAGGTGCACCTGGCAAATGTATGCAGGGATATAAATAATGCCCTTAAGCAGACCCTGACTTTATCTCCTTCAATTCTCTAGGAATAGTGCCAGGTAAGAATCCTAACCCACAGTTTGTGATAAAGAAATTGAGGCTTAGACTCCTTAATGGACATTGCCCAAGGTCTGCTAACAGGCAATATTTGAAACCACACCTGATTTATTCCAAAGCCCATAATCTCTCCAATTTGCCATAAAGATATTGGAATACAAATGAAATATCCTGGCATTAGTTTGAAGTGCCTTTAAAACTTCCATTTAGTTTATTTCTCTCTCTCATTCCTTTTTGTAAAATTGATAATAAACTTAAAAACCCATTTTTGCCCACATTTTATTTCTTTAAAACATTTTTTTTTTAAATCATCCCACACTCGGATGCATTGCTGTGAGTAGCAGCAGCTTCTGAGGGGACCACTTACTGTCCCCAGTCAGGGGGTAAGGAGGGTTTTCCTGTCGCCTTGTCTCAAAGCCATTACACATTTGCCTGTTTATCTCCGCAATTAATCAGAAACCCAGGGAGCAGCTGAATTCCCATGTTGGACTCTCATGTTACATTTACCCGTTCTCAGCACTTTAAGTGATTTCTTACCGGAGTGGCATAAAACCATGTGAGTCATATGACAGAGTATTCGCTACGCTAAGGATGATTTATCCATCTCGGAGAACGCATTTCAGATGACTTTGCAGGAAATAGAGAAAAAATGATTACAGTAATGAAATTTTAAACCGAAAAGCACTTACTAGTCTATACCTCCAGGAGGACACAACTAGGCCTTCCACTTATCGTCTAAAAATCGTTTTACGGAGGCAATGGTACAATCTCCTATTACTGTGATAAGAGATCGTCTGTGCTTAAACATGTACTTTTCACCTGACTTGGAATCAGGATAATGGCCATTGACCTCAGTGCACATAGATGGGTGGGAAACAATAACAGGCCATCGGCATCTACTCCCCAAATGCAAAACACAGAGCTACCTTGGGCCAGAACACTAAGAGGCAGGTGCATCTTGAATGGGAAACTCCTTTTGAAGATCCAAAATGAACTACAACATTGACCAATAATTAAAACATCAGTGGAATGGAGTTGCCTACAGCATCTCGGGACCGGACTGACTGGGTCCTGCAGGAACCTGGAGTCCAGGCTGGGGCCGGGGAGGTGGCGGGGGGTGGGGTGGTGGACTAGTGCTTGGTGCCATGGCTAGGCCTCCTCCGCTGGTTGTCATGTTAGGTCTGTGCAGTGTTTACCATTAAAAGTTGTCGGGGATTTCATACAAACATCAGAATTTTTGGCCTCTCTGGGAAAACAGGTCAGAAGATGTGGCAACACAGGACCTGATGTTTCTTCTACTGAAGTGTACGTATTCCAGTTCTTATTGCCGTGTGCCTACTATGCGCAAACGTTTCCTCCACAGCTGACTTAGTTCTCATTGATATGCACCTACTATACGCAAACATTTCCTCCACAACTGACTTAACTTCATGGAAAGTTACCTGCTGGCTGTGCAGGCATTTGAGATTCTATCTCAAGTCTCCCATCCAAGTACTTGCCCGGCCTGACCCTGCTTAGCTTCTGAGCTTAGACGATTTGGTGTGTATTCAGGGTGGTGTGTTCCTAGATGCTCAGACTCTATTTTAAGGTCAATATGCTACTAGTTCCCAGACCATATGGTAAGATGTGACTTTAGTCTTTGATGATGATGATGATGATGATAATTGCTCCTGTAATTTGGACCTACTATTAAATCTCAGAGATAGAAAATAACATTAAAATGATGATGTTTGGGCCCATCCCAGGGATAGTGAGTGTACGTTTCATTAATCAGGAGAGAAAAAGGATGTGACAGGGCCAGAGAAGATTTAGCTCCACCGCACACATAACCGTGGTTAGGTTTAGAGAGAATGGTTGTGAAGTCCCAGTGCAATGAGTGGTCCCTGGTTAAGCTCAATAGGAAAGAATGCTTATTATTACACAGGAAACGGGTAAGTGTCCCAACAGGTGGGTGCGGAGAACACAGGGCCAGGGAGGCTCTACGTAGAGGCAAGGTGGGAAATGGGTTTCACCTGACAGAGTAGGAAGGACACTGAATCATGGTGGGACTGGGCTGAGGACCAGCAAGGCAGTGGCCCAGGTTGACAGAAAATGAAGGCAGAAACCTAGGGAAGGGGTGACTGAACACATTTAATCCAGACTGGATTTCCCCTTGAATGATCTTTTTCAGGAAGCAATGGAACACACCCCTGTAATTCCATTGGTATTTTTCAAGTGCTTGTTTACTATAACAGAAATGATTAAGCGTAAACATTTATATTTGCTAATAAAAGAATCCAATCATTTTTTTTTAAAACCACAGGCATGAGAACAGAGTCCCTTTTGTCTTTCATCAGGGCCTGGGTCTGGCATTGCCATGATGTTTAATTTGTCACTTCACACGCACTCAGGGGGAGAGTGGTCTCTAGCTTGTCACCCAGGGTGACCCAGACATCAGGGGAACACAACGACTTTCGCACGTGACTTATAACCTGTCACAGAATCCCCTCAGCCGTTCTGCAGGGCTGTCATCCATCCTGATCCAGCCGCAGGCCCCTCGCTGTCCAGCACAGAGGCTTCCTTCGCCCGTCAGCACCAATCCCACTCCTGTGAGGTTGCTGATACCGCCGATGCGTGTCCAGCTCTTGTTAAATTCTCCGTGGGTCAGCTGCCTCAATGTTCCTTCTAAATGATCCAATCATAAAGTACAAGCCCCTGAAATACCTAGAGAGCTGTGGCAGCCAGCACTCTTTATGATGGATGTGTTAGGTGATGGATGAAGGGGGCAGGAGCTGAGTTGAACACAAGTACAAATAAAAAGGAACGTGTGACATTTTCCTAGAAATTTGTTTTGTGTTTTAGTATATTTATTCCGCAGACATTTGGTTTGGTTACTTACTCCCTTGCTACTGGATAATGTGGATGGCTTTGGGGTCTTATTGAAAGGATTAAAATGATCATTCATGCACTCATTCATCAAAGCTTCCTTGGGAGAGGTGCTGTGCTAAGACTGAAGATACAAAGAGAAGTGAGACTCGGCCTCTATCCTCCCGGGCCTCAGAGACTCTTAGTAAGAGCGATTTCACCGGATTCTCAAAAATTAGCATGATTTTGTTTTTGAAATTTCCCCTTTTCTCCTTTAAAATAACTTTCCTGGTCTCACTCAAATGGTATATCTGATGGATTAAATGTGGAGTCCCTGGGAGGCACGGGAGAGCAGGGAAGTGAGAAGAATGCTTCTTCTCACCTCTTCTATTCCAAGTCTGTGTCATGCTGCATCCCTCCTCTCTAAGTTCCCCTGAACTAGCGGTCGCCCACGGTGCTCTGTAGACCACTGGTGGTCATGAGGTCTGAAAGGTTGGCGACCATTGCCCTAGACAGTTATCCCTTGTGTCTGAGGGGCTTTGCTCCCAGGACCCTTGTGGGCACCAAAGTCTGTGAGTGCTCCAGTCCCTTACATACAAGAGCATGGTATCTGCAGATAACCTATACACATCCTCCATGTACTTTACATCATCTCTGGATCACTTACAATACCTGACACCATGTGAATGCTACGCAAACAATTCCCATGCTGTATTGTTCAGGGAGTAATATCACAAACTGAAGCTCGTACAGGTTCAGTACAGACAACCACCACAGGCCCGACTGCATCGAACATGTCAGAACTGACATGGCGTTGTTCTCCGAATGGTCTCTAGCTGGTGTTGGTGAAACAGCACCAACCACATACCTTGTGAGTTAGAGTCTGGAGCCCCGTTTACCTCAGGATGAGGGTTGTTGGCTGTGGAGTTTTCTTTCCAGTGGAAACTGTTGCCCTGCAGCCTCGGCACTCGCTGTTTTGATTGCAGTCTCTAACTGGAGTGTCTAAAGCAGCGATTTTCAACCTTTTCAGCTCATGGCACATGAATAATTTGCTAAAATTCTGCAGCCCACCAACATTGTATTTCTTGAGGATCTGATATAAAAAACGTATATAATTTTGATTCACTTACATCCGAAGACTATTGTTGTGTTGGCTGTTGCCGCTTTTTTACTTGACAAGCTGAGGGAGAAGAGGTCAGTGCCCCTGACTAAACAGCCGGAGCTGCATGTTTCAGCATTCTTGTGGCAACGCCAGCCGAAAACCGCTGGTCTGAAACCACACATCTGAGATCAACTCTTGCTCCTGGGGACCACAGAGTTATTAAGAAAAGACATCAAACTATGACCACGTCTTCCGGACATTGTGTGTGTTTTTACTCTGCTGTTTTTCAGCTGTTACAAAAGTCGGTTTTATCTTGTGTTTTATAGAATAAGTACCCTAAGATTCGAAAGAAAATAGAGAAGAGAAAAACAAAAACTTACCTGCTCCCTCAGACCCAGACAGGATTACTTGATGTTTGGTAGCTTGTTCTCCCAGGAGTCATTTAGGCACAAATGGGCAAACACACACTTTTCTTTAAACAAAATTGGGATTTGCGTAGAAGTAGCAATGTATGATAAAAAGAACCTGACCATTTTAAAATATTTAACCAAAGTGCTCTCTGAATCAGCATGGCAATTCGTATTCCCATCAGCAATGTGTTTAAGTGGTTGCGTTTTTTTAATTTGCCCAAACCAGATATTACCACTAAAAAATTATATCCATTTTCTAGGTAAGCTCTTTCAGTTTTTACAGATTTTCAGTGTAATCCCTGGCCTCTGATTGGCCACAGGTCCTCTCTTAGCCCCAAATATTCTTCCTCTGGGAAGCTTCTCTCCCTGCGAGCGACCCCTTTCCTTGCCTGAACGTGGCCTTGCTGTGGAGATCTGTGTGCTTTCATGGGTGGACAACTGCTGGTTCTGTCTCCGGGTGCAGTCCCATTATCTGTCCCCAACTTAGAAAGATTCTCTCACAGGAGGCCCACAAGGTGAGGACAGACTTTCCCACCTTTCACTAACCTATTGAAAAGCCAGCATTTAATGTCCATGAACTCGTGTGACTTCCAGGAAAAGGAAAATCCTGTCCCTGCAATCATTCAGCCCATGGCCCTCTGATTAGGAGAACCTAACTACAATGTGATCAGTTTGATCAGGAAAACAGACACCATTCTACGTCTTTCAGGAGGATGGGGTTTGATTTGGAGGCATACAGCTGGGGTCACTCTGACTGGGTTAAGAGCAAAGGTTAGTGCCACATGGAATACGTAGGAGCCTACTTCCTGTGGAGAGTATCTGTGTTCGATGATGCACCTGGCTAGATGGACCAACCTCTCTTCTATTTACCTGATTGCATTGGGGGTAATGCTCAGTCCTTTCAACGAGTTACCACTTTCCCGTAGAGGCTGTAAGCATGTCTGCAAACAAAGCCCCAAACAAAGCCCCACTCCTCCAGCTCGCTGCTGCTGTTTCTGACTCCTGCAGACAGTGGTGATCTTGCTCTGGCACTATCTCGTGTGCCTGCCCGATAGGGCCCAGCCCTCTGGCCCACTGTCTCTGCTAGAAAGGTTTAAGGTGCAGGCCCAGGCTTCTGGCACCTGTGTGAGCCCGTCCCACCTGCACCCTGGGGTGGGGAGCTGCCAGGAGCACAGCTTGGTGCTGGGAGCCGGCTGTGCTCGGGCCTTGGCTGCTAATGGAACCATTGGCATTTGGTGCTGAGTGTAGCTTCAGATGATGCGGGCAGTTTTTTATTTTATTGGTTTTTGGTTTTTGTTTTTGAAACTGTGCAGCATTTGGATAGGCTATGGTTGTAAACCATTCCCTCAGACCAGACGCGGGAATGGGAAGGAATTTTCCATACACAGAACCCAAATGGCAGTGGCTGCACTCACGAATGTGGAGCCTAAAGCTTTCTCATAGAGTGTGACCCCAAATCAGAAAAGGTGGGTGAGGGCATGGTCACCCTCGGAGGACTTGGGCTTAAGGGCCTTTGCAGACAGCAGGTCCAGGAACCTCAGACAGCCTGTGACCCCGGAGGCCTTGCGATGTGGGTGGCCATGTATTCTGTGCGTCCTCTGAGAAAACAGGGCTGGACATGGACACACACAAACAGGTGTGCCACGGACCAGCAGGGAACAACGCCCCTCACTTCAGTCACTTCAAACCTCAAACATCAAGGACTGATACTAGTGATGACTGCACTTAGAGGTAGAGGTGAGCATAAAGGAAGCGTCTCTTTGGGGATTTTGCCACAACTATAATGTGATATGGACATATCTATAATGGCTGTTGGTGACAGTCCTAGGACTTTAGTACTCCTGGGATTTATTGTCCACACTCATAACTGCAAGAAACACTACATTTCAGTTGGAGGTCAGTGAAAGTAAGAGATGTTACTTTTTTCAGTCTGTGTTCACTGACCCCTGGGCGCTATCCACAGTGATTTGGGGGTCTGCTCACCCAGATGGAGTTTGCACATAAGATTCAAAATCATAACACACTCTGGAGGCCACTGAGCCATCCAAGTCCTATGGCCTAGGAGCTGCCCTGACTTCTCTTTTCTTTTTCTTTTTCTATAAATATATTTTATTGATTTTTTTTTTACAGAGAGGAAGGGAGAAGGATAGAGAGTTAGAAACATCAATGAGAGAGAAACATTGATCTGCTGCCTCCTGCACGCCGCGCCCCCCCCCCCCCACTGGATAATATGGACATTTTAATGATGTTGATTCTCCCAATCCATGAGCATGGTATGCTCTTCCATCGGTAAACATCCTCCTCTATCTCTTTTTTCAGCGTCCTGTAGTTTTCTATATATAGGTCTTTTACCTCTTTAGTTAGGTTTATTCCTAGGTATCTTAATTTTTTTGGTGCGATGGTAAATGGGATTGCTTTTTGAGTCTCTCTCTTTCTGTAATTTCACTATTAGTGTACAGAAATGCCACAGATTTCTTGGCATTAATTTTGTCCCCCACTGGAGATGTGCCTGCAACCAACCATGCCCTTGAGCAGAATCAAACCTGGGACCTCTCAATCCACAGGCCGACCGTCTATCCACTGAGCGACACCGGACAGGGCTGACTCCTCTCTTCTATGCAAATGAGATGACCCACAGGCTCCATGAAGTCCTCTGAGTCTCAGATGAACTTTTCCTTGAAAGTCATGATCTCTATCGACCACCATCCTCCTCATGTCTCTGAAGTGACCTTGGAGATTATGGCAGAAGCATGAGCAGGGAGTTTTAATAAAAGGTATTTCGTTTCCATGGTGGGGAGGACAGAGTTGCCTGTGGTCTTAGGAAAACATGACTGAGTCTGGAATGTGCGTATCTGGGAGCATCAACCTGTAAATATCAAGTAACACAAACTCCAACACATGCAAATTTAAGAAAAAGCATTGGAATAATTGCCTCCTGAAAGGTTGGTTTCTATAGAAAATGTGTTTGTGAAAACGCAATACTCCTTTTAGAAATGACAATTCACTTCCATAATCTCTTCATAAAGGAAAATTGTCCCAGTCTTATGGGATGAAGAGAAAATTATTCTTTTGTCACTTCTCGGTTCAGTCTTTTACTTACATTAATCTGTTTCACTTCTAACAATAAGTACAAATGTTTCTGAGATCCAGAGGTGCCTTTGGGATGACCCCTCCCAGGGTTTATGTAACAGCGTGTTGTACAAGCTGAGTTCATGCTGCCTGTTTTTATATCCCTAACCAAGGCTCTGGTGTTTCTAAGAGGCAGCATTACATAGTTGGAACTATGCAGCTACGTAAAGTGTGAATTACATAAATTACACATATCGCAGTTTTACATCTTCCATCATAGTCCTCGCATATGTCATTAAAAAATTAGTGATGTGTTACAGGGTAAAACAAAATTCTTGTTATTGGCCGTTGTGCCTTAAGACGTTTAGGTTAGATATAAAGGCAGTGTGTTTGTTCGTGGTTGTTGTAAACCTCAGCGTTGCTAAATATTAGAAGAAGGCTGGTTCTGCCGGGAAAGGTCATTAAAATGAGGGCCCTCCTGTGGCTGAGGACTCCTCGTGCATTGCTGGCCCTTTGATTTGTGGACCCGTGTTCGGATATGCAAGAGAGTTTGGTGTGTTGCTGCGCAATTGATCTGGCTGGAATAAATCACATCAAAGCCTTCCCCGTTTCTGTGTTTTTCTCTTAGAAAAAAAGGATTCTAGTATCAGAGGGAGGATGAGGGAGAGTTATTAGTGTTTGCAAACTGTTTCACGACATGAAAAGAAAGAGGGGGTAATTTTCATGCGATTGAAGCTCTGTGGCGTGTCGGTGTGTTGTTTGGTCTACCCCGTGCTCCTTGAGCTTTACACTTCAGCGGAACTCGGCACAGGTCACCAGAGACTGACCTGGGTGCCAGGACTGCAGCACATACCCGTTGTCCTGGGACCAGACCCCTAAGGTGCCCAGGGATGTCTGAGACCGATGCAATGCTTGTCTTTGCAGGAGACATCACTTCCTTCTTCCAAACCCCAAAACTCCCCCTCACCCAACACCCCCTCCACCCTCCACCCTGCGTTTGCCTCACTGGACTCACCTGGAGAGGAGCTTCATGCCGAGAGGGAGGGATAATTGTGAGGCCAGCGAGTGCTAGAAGACAGACTCCCTGGGTGGAAAGGAGAGAAATTAAACAGAAATGCAGCGTGAGTAGGATCACAACATCTCTGGATAAGCTGGAGAGTAAAGTAATAATGGTGTTAACTCAGCGGTTCTCAACCTGTGGGTCGAGACCCCTTTGGGGGGTCAAACGACCCTTTCACAGGGGTCGCCTAAGGCCATCGGAAAACACCTATTTCCCATGGTCTTAGGAACCAACACACGGCTCCTTGGTGTAGCAAAGTGTAGCCATGTAGTTTACTGTTGTCACAGGAAGACTGTTACCCAGGCTACACCATGATTCAAGATAAAATTTCATTTATTTATCATTACAAATAAATATTTCACAATATATAATTACATATTGTTTTTGTGATTAATCACTATGCTTTACTTATGTTCAATTTGTATATCAGATATTTACATTACAGTTCATAACAGTAGCAAAACTACAGTGATGAAGTAGCAACGAAAATAATTTTATGGTTGGGGGTCACCACCCCATGAGGAATTGTATTAAAGGGTCGCGGTCTTAGGAAGGCCGAGAACCACTGGTCTAACTGCTCAAGATTCAAATGACTAAAAATCCAGGGGTTATCCATCCTGCCCCTAGCACATGGGGTTCGCATCCTTCCCCTCGGGTGGGGCTGTCGCTGAGGAAGTGAGAAGGGAAAAGGAAGCTAAGGAGCAGAGATAGAGCTGTGTTCCCCTGGGGCCTCTCTCTCTTCACGGGGGAGTTGGGAGAAACCCACCAGTGCCTTACAGCTTCCTTTGTTCTTGCCCCTCCCCCTTCACGTGTGAAATTACAGGGACATCGAGATACACATTCTTTTGCTGAAGTCTATTCCCTGGGAAAATCTGGAATAGAAACCTGACCTCACACGAGGCTGCCGGACAAGATAGACTGTATCTTAGGACCCTATGGGCCAAATCCAGGTCACTTCCTAATCTTAGCTCTGGGTTTAATGACACCCTCCTCTCAGCTGAGAGGCCGGTTCTCACCAGGTGGCCACTTTGGACACGAAACGCAATGCCTGGTAGGAGCAGTGACGCCTTTATTCCTTTTCCCCCTAAAATTCTAGACATTCGGCTTTCAGCTGGTGCCATAGAACAATCTGGAAATGCTTGTGGACTTGCGATAGGGACACCCATGTATCCTGGTTTATTTATTCTGTTTTTTTGTTTTTTGTTTTTTTTATGGACAGAAAAGACTGGGGAAAATCGTAGAGTGAGTGGCACTGGAACAGCCACAGTGAGTATTCACTTGGTTTTACCTACAGCTTATGTGCCTCTCGGTGTTCTGCTATTCATCGCGGATTGCTCAGATTCCAGCTCCGTTCTCCTTGGGCCAGATTAATTTTCTTGCTTTCACTTTTAAGCATATTTATTATAATGGAAAATGTTACTTAAGATCACACACACTTTTTGGAATGGGTGCTCCAA
This sequence comes from Lasiurus borealis, assembly GCA_004026805.1. Lineage (NCBI taxonomy): Eukaryota > Metazoa > Chordata > Mammalia > Chiroptera > Vespertilionidae > Lasiurus > Lasiurus borealis. The sequence goes on along the minus strand of PVJN01001268.1, from coordinate 129,702 downwards.
AGCTGAACACAACAGAGGTGTTTCTGGTATCCTATCTAAGGAAGAGGGAATATGCTAATTGACCACCATGCCCTCACAAGATGATGCCACCCACTACCAACAATGAGGGAATATGCTAATTGACTGCTGCACCCTCACAAGATGGCAGTATCCACAGCCACCAGATGGTGGTGCCTAGTCCCCTCAGCCCAGCCACATCCAGGCAGCATTCTCCTGTCCCCTCAGTCCTCCCTCATCCAGCCGGAGCCCCTCAGTGCCCTCAGTGCCGCCTCATCCAGCCTCAGTCCCCTGTCCCTTCTGCGCTACAGGGGAAGGCAGTTGGGGATGATCATGCCAGCAGGGGAGCAGTTAGGCATCAATCAGGCCAGCAGGGAAGTGGTTAGGGGACTATCAGGCTTACATGCAGAGTGGTTAGTGGCAATCAGGCAGTCAGACAGGCAAGTGGTTAGGAGCCAGCAGTCTTGGATTGTGAGAAGGGATGTCCAACTGCCGGTTTGGGCCTAAACTGCCAATCAGACATCCTCCGAGGGGTTCCAGATTGGAGAAGTTGCAGGCTGGGCTGAGGGCGCACAAATTTCATGCACTGGGCCTCTAGTATTTAGATAATGAGCTGTTTGTTTCACCCAAAGTTCGATTTTCATTGTATTTCTGATCCTCATCCTTCCCCTATCTTCCAGGGCCTTGCTGTGTCCATTTCATTTCCCCACACACCATCTCTCAACCTTTTCTTGAATCTTAAAAATGTTTGTATTGAGTGTTTTCTGTGTGTTACGCAATGAGTGGACTAGCTGATTGGAAAACAATTCGGAACAAGACACAGCATTTGCACTTAAGTAACATGCAGTCCAGTTGGGAGAATGAGATGTGAACAGGCATCAGAATCAAAGACTCAGGATGTTGAGAGCTTGTGACATCAGCAGCAAGAGGAGAGCCCTAATTCTTGCTGATACGTAAAAGAATGTTCAGGATTCTCCTATCCTAAACTCTATATCTTTTAAAAAATATATATTTTTATTGCTTTCAGAGGGGATGGGAGAGAAAGAGAGAGAGAGAAACATCAATGATGAGCAAGAAGCATTGATGGGCTTCCTCTTGCACACTGTACACTGGGGATGGAGCCCGCAATCTGAGCCTGTGCCCTGAACAGAAATTGAACTGTGACCTCCTGGCTCATAGGTCGACACTCAATCACTGAACCACACTGGCCAAGCCCAACATACATCTTGTGATACCAGACTTTTCCACAAAACATTGGCTCTTTCTCTTGTGTTACAGTTTACTTTATTATCTCTGCCATCCAGGCCTCTGCCCTCACCATCCCACTGCTGCTGATAGTTATCATTGAAGCTGACCCCCTATCCCCCCAACCCCAAACTCATTGACTTAATCGTTGACCAGCTGCCTAATGCTTTCCCTTTGTCTTTGTCCCTGTTCTTGCCCAAGATGTTAATCATCATCTCTGGCTCCAGTTCCTCTCCTGAGTGCCACCTTTCATTTCCAACTGTGCATTTCCCCTGGATATCCTGCCAGATTTTAAATTCATGGATATAAATACTAGCTCATCATATTCAAACTTCAAAAAGCATGTCTTTGACAGAGTAGTTTTTCTTTAAAAATCTTTTATAGTTTCTTGTTGCCTACTAAATTATAGACAAGGTCTCTGGTAGGACATTCAATGCCCTACCTACACGATATGTCCTCAAGTTGTATTTACAGATGTTTCATTCTCATTACTTTTCAACACACACCCTATCCTGAAGACCAAGTTACAAGATTGCTGCATTTAAAATATTTTCATATTTTTCTGCTTTCATTTTTTTGCTCACTCATGCTTTGTGGGGTGGAATTCAGTTACTCCCAAATCCTTCTGTCATAAGGGTCACCTGCTTCATGAAGCTTCCACAGGCCCCCAATGAGAGGTCATCTTTCCTGTTAGAATGTGGCAGCATATTATTTTCCCTGTCATCATCCTCTGTTATTTCTATACATGTGTGATGTGCCTTTCTAATATACTATATATATCTCTGAGGGCAGTGCATTGCATATTGCTTTGCACATATACTTTACAAAATTTGTTTGAGTTGGATTGAGCTCCTCAAATCATCTTTTTTTGACTCGCCCATTTCTGATGGTATTCACCCATGATATTTGTCCCAGTAAATTAAATACAGATACAAAGATGCAATAAATTTGAAGATTATGTCATTTTGTGATTGATATCAACATGTTGAATGACAAAGTAAGGAGCCAAAAAAGCAGGCTGGGTTTTAAAAAAAAGCAAGATTAATTATAACCTTGATCTAAAATAAACCATTGGCCAAGAAATGGATGGAGGGGAAATGGCTGGGGAGTAACCTATGTAAAAAGAGTCCTTCAGGACTTGACTTTGTTGAAATCTAAATTAATCAATGGTTAGTAAAATTATTCAGCTCCACTATTATTAGCTGTCCAGTGTGGGAAAGTAGCTTAATTTATTAGGTTCTTTATTCTTTCATCTATTAAAGATTATTGAGCACTGAAACTACATATGTGCCAGACATCTCTAGGTGCTGAAATTACAGCTGTGAAAGAGTACCTGTTCTCTGTCCTTAGGGACTAAAACATCAGTGAAATGATATTCATTCCACAGTGTAGTGAAATAATAATATTCATCTTAAAAATTTCCAGTGCAGAAGGCTGCATCAGAGAGGAAGAGAATAAAGAGGAAAGAAAGACAGATGAAGCTTTTACTGAGACAAATATCATGATATTTTTCAATACCGTGTTGAAAAATATAAACATCCTGATAAAAATTTCTAATGTATTCTCTGGATATGCTTCACTCTTGATGTTACTCCGTTTTCACTGTGATGCATCAAGATGTGAATTCATTTATTACGCTGGGTACTAGGAGTGTATTTTTTATCTGAGTTTATGTGCACTTCTTCCCATTTGAAAACTCCTTAGCTCTGGCTTCTGCAAATATTTATGCTCCTGGAGTCTACATTTTTTTTTTCTTCTGAAACTCCTCTTAGGTGATTGTTAGATTCTCAATCTATTGTCCACATTTCTTGGCTGTTCCTTCTTTTTAAAAATGACCGTGTCTCTGAGCAGGGTTCTGGGCAACTTCCTCATGATTTAAGTCTAAAATGATAAGTCTCTGTTCAATAGTGTCCAGTCTAGATGACCTAATGTAGTAGATTATAAAATTTGACAGCTCTATTTTTTTTTTTTACTTATAAGGTTTCTAATTTATATTCTTATATATCTGGTCACTCTCATTCCTTTGACCTACTTTGTTTCATAATTTCTCCTTCATTTTTTTCTTGCAAGTTTTCCTTTAATACATCCTTTTGGGCAATTGTAACATATTTGTAATTTTTTGCTATACTATTCCTTAAATATATACGATTAGAAAAAAAAGAATTTTTTTGCCATACCCTCTCATAAACTCAATTTTATTTGAGTGAATATATCACCTGATCTATTACTATTTGGGGCATTAGATCTCTTTATGGGATTCTGTTTGATAAGGGCGGTTTTTGTGGGAGATGTTGCATTTACTTTATTTTTTGTCCCTCAGTTTCTGGATCATCCTCATTGTCTGTTAGTTTGCAGTTGTTTTTTACCTGCCCAGACCTAAGTTTCATGTTGGGACTGAGGATCCCTGTCTGACACAGTGATCCTAGGGAGGCTTGGCTTTACTTGGATGAGGCTGTGCTGTCCTCACCTCCCCCCCGCCCCGCCTGGGTGCAGGGCATAAAGCCAGACCTGCTTCAAGGACAAACTGAGGCTGACAGCACTCCCTCCCTGGCTTCAGCCATGAGGCGGACTTGGTGCGTAACCTCACGAGGACATCCAGCTTCCATTGCCCTGCCAGAGTGGCTCCACCTCACAGATCCTGTGCCTGGGCTGGGCTGGCCTGGCACCTTTTGTCTTCATTTGCTGTTCTTTCCACAAAGATGTTGAATGGTTCTGTCTTTCCTCTGGCTTCAGTTTGAACAGTTTCTTCCACGTACATGCAACATCTGTGATCACGTTCTGAATGCTGAACATTGTTTAAACTCAGAACTAACCCACGGTGGCCAAGACTGTCCATGTTGGCTGCCACCCAGCGAGACTCCCATGACCCTCACAGCCTGAGCTTCCCAGGTCCCTGTCCCTGCAGACCTACCACCAGCAGCAATGATGGCTGGCCTTGTGTTCCCCAGACATCTACTCTGGTTCCTCTCTGGAGCCCTCTCTGAATTTCATAAACTTTACAACTTAATACAATTCCTATAAAAATTCTGGGAGGAGAGGAAAGAGGCACAGGAACACAGGGTGCTGCTCCTCAGCCTCGTGTGCCTGGAGGTGGATCTGCACTCGGTCTTCGTAGAGAGGCCGCACACCATGGCCAGTCCCCACACCAGTCTGTCATCAGTGCACTTTCAATATCTCTGGTGTTTTTTCTTCCCTTTAAGTAAAATCTCTCTGGTTTTCCCTGTAAAAAGGAAAAACATCTTCACTCCTAATCTCAGTGTCTTTAATTTCTAGTTCTTCACATGGCTCAGGATTGAATAAACATTTGGCACATACAAGGTGTGAAAAGATTGTGCTCTTTCATTGCAGGGTTGGTAAAACACATGGCATGCATTCTAAACATTTCATGAAGGAAGTCAGGTACAGTGGTACCTCGAGATACAAGTGCCCTAACATACGAGATTTTTGAGATCAAGCCATTGGGGGAGCGATTTTTGCTTTGAAATATGAGCAACATCTGAGATAGAAGTAATCGCATGGATTGGCCAGCTGCACATGACCCACCAGTTTACTGCGACTGGAGAATCGCATAGTTTCCCACGCCTCTAGGTTACGGAACGAATTAAACTTGTATCTCGAGGTACCACTGTAGTTGGAAAAGTTACACAGGTATCTGCCAGATCTTAGGGAATAAGCCCCGGACAACAACGGCTAGTTTTTGGTATCAAATTCTGTGGATGAATTTATGGCATGTCAGCTACCATATAATTCTTCCCATATCTATTATCAGAGCACCAGTTTAGTCCTTTATAATTTATTTTCTGTACCAATTCGATTACTTGTAACTGGTCTCCCTACCTTGAGTCTAATGGCACTTAATGTTTATGGGGTCCTGGACCTTTCTGAGAATCCAATGAAAATTATGGAACTTCTTTCTTGAAAATGCACATAAGCATATACAGTCCACATTTTACACAAACCTCCGTGGGGTTCATGGTCCCGGAAGCTGCCGTGTAGATTCCGAAAAGTTCTTCCTTGTGAATTTATCGTATCTACCTCAGGCATCTACTCACCTATCCGTTACATGTTCTCATCTGCAGTAAATTTGGTGCATTTCTGCTAAGCTCTGGAAATGCAGAGGTAAGCAGATGATGAGTTTTCTTCTGACGGAGCTCCTAGCCCAGACCAGAGTAGAGAAATATGTCCCACAGAGGAAATAAAGCCTCAGAGGCATTTGTCGGCCACAGAGGAGGTCTGAGAGGAAGTTGTGAGTCTGGTTTGGGAATATGAAGTGAAAGCTTCGAGGAACTTTAGTTACCCGCCTAGAGGGATGCCTTCTTTGTTCCTTCTCCACATGGAAGAAAACCCAATGTTGCCCCATTAACGAAAAAAGGAACAAATTCTCAACTCCAAGTGTAAGGACCTTGTTAGTCAGACGCAGTCTAATTGTGTCTGTCTGTCATCAGCAGTCACATGGGTAAGTTAAAGAAAAATCTCCGGGTTTTCGTTTTCTCATCTCGGTGATAAGAATGACCTGAGCCACGTGAGAAACAAACAAGACCCGTGCTGTAGAATTCCACAGAGCAAGGATCACATTGCTAGCAGCCACGTCCGTAGGCATCGCAGTGAAGCCTGAGGGGGGTTAGTGCTCGTGCAGAGGAATGGCAGGGGCGAGGACGCTGGGGCCAGCGACGCCTCTGGCTTCGCAGGTTTGTGACTGTGTTTTTGCGGCAAACAACCTGACCTGCTGATCCATGTGCTCATCTGCACAAAGGGAATAGCATGTAGCCTGAGGCTAGCAGTCAGCATTCAACAAGACAACACAAGCCACTGGAGCCTGTGCTTCTTCCCACAGACGGGATGTTCTTACTATTGAACATAAGTCAGACATTTCAGAAGATAGAACTGTCACCATGTACCTGTATGGAAACTGAGCCCCAGGTAATTAAATAACTTTCTGAGGTTTTACAGCCCCTGAGAAGCCTACTTGGGATTCAGGTTTCTCTGACTCCACAGGCTGAGGCTAATTTAAGGCCAAGGAAAGCGTGGGATAATGGGGGATCGGAGGGAGGGAGAAGGAGAGAGAAATTAGAAGGACAGACTAGCCCTGCATAGCCCATCCCACCCAGCCATTGGCTTTCTTCTCTTTGAAATTACGTTGCAGCCTGAATTTTCTACAGAAGCCAGTCTCCTCCAGACATTGACCAGAAGGCCCTCCCTCGGTGCCTCTGTCTCTCCCTTGTCCACTCTTCCTCCTGGGCTCAGTTCCTGCTCTCCTGTCCGGCCCTGGGGAGCCTGTGGCCTCCTGGAGGCTGAGGAGTATGTCCACATATCTGGGGAGTCCTCTGCACAGCCGAAGGCTCCCTGACATTGATGTCCCGTGTCTCCTAGTGGTGCCGATACCCCCAGATCTGCCTCGTTCCCTTCAGGCCCACGTGTTTCTGTCGCTGCCCAGGGGGCAGGCCTCCTGCAAGCATCAGCTAGGGGTCAAGCTCAGTGAGCCCACTGCATCCCCCGGCCTGACGGGAACCTGCCGGCACTCAGGGACATCTCGCTTCGGATTGTGTTTCATCGCAGACCATCATTCCACAGGGTGTCTTGCTTCGTGGTGGCAGAACTCTGAAATCATCCCCGTCACAAGGAAAAATATAGTTCTATTTGTGCGGCTTCCTTTAGAAATACGTCTGCCGTGTAATGAAAGCTGTTTCATTCTGGCAGCTGGAAGACGATGACAAGATAATGTGTCCTGTGTTTGTAGACCATCCTGGCGTCGGGGACGCGATAAGATGCTGCAGAGCTGATAGTTCTGATCTTTTCCCCTTTGTCTTCCTTCTTTCCTGTTGGGGAAAGATACGTTAGGATTGCATTTTCAGAGGCCGTCCTGACAGCCCCGGGCCCCAGGCCGCGTGGTGTGCTCCGGACTGGCCAGGTGCACACGTAGGTGTCAGGCGGTGGGTGCCACGCTTCTGAGAGTTGGTTATTCCCATTGGGAAACGGAGGCCGTGTCTTCACGCTGAGTGGTAGCGCTGTGTTCTGTGCCTTGGAGGGAAAGACACTTACTAGTAAAGATAAGAAACCCAGGCAGTGTTTAAGCTTTTTCCTCGGCGGCACTTTTATTTTTAATCTTTGGGATCTTGCAGTGTTGCTCTTAGAGTTTATGGTGAGCTTTTGACTCGTATTATTGGGTGGTTGTTTTGTGTTTTTTTTTTACATTTTCTTTTCTCTTACTCAGAACATTTTCTGTACACAAGGAAGACTGGGCAGGAGGAGACTTCAAACAGATGGGGCCTGGCGCCTTGGGTCTGATCTTAGCAACCAGACCACGTCCCGCACCGCGGGAAGTGCTGTTATTGAGGTAACTAAGCGTAAGGCAGTTGGTCATGCCAAGTTGGTTTGGGGAATAAAAAAAATAACATTTTCACTTGTGTCTGACAGGAAACCAGTTTACTTAATAATGTTTCCTCTTCATCTTAAGTAGGAGGACCTGGGAGTAGCAAACCTAAATTGATGCGGGTTATTAGGGCCTGATTAGACAGTCTCACGGGGTAGTCTGGCATGTGCTTGTGAAGTAAGGCAGTTTTGTATGTTTGTTTCCCCGAGCATTGACACAGGCACGCATGCCCTCTCTGGATACTGTGGTCTCTGGCACTTGGTACTCGGTGGTTTTCAACCAACTGCACAAGCCAGTTCTTCTCCGTCTCCTTAACTACCGCTCCTGCCTCCTGTCCTCGGGTCCTGGGCAATCCCAGCCCACTCTGCCTCTCAGTGACTCATGGGGTCTGGACCCTGGGTTTGCTGCAATAGGATGTGGCTGATGCCCCAGAAAGCGAGCCAGGCTGGGGAAGGTCTGTCATAGCCACGTGACCCTCGCAAGTGAAAGGGGTGGCATTTTTAATCTCTTTCAGGAATCATGGTACTGAGTAACATGATGAATAAAAAAGGAAGCATACTATGCCTTCTTGATGTCTAAATAGCAACATGAAATAGAAGCAGAATTTTCTTGCCATTTCTTCCTCGTATCATCTAATGTCATTTTCCTGTGCTTAGCAGAGTTAGCGTTGGTTACCTTATTATTCAAGGACAACTTTTCTACTTCTTTGGAGGAATTCCATTCAAGCTGTGTTAAGACAGTGTCCCAATAACTTCCCGTTTCCTCTCAGGTGGTGGCGCCCTCCTGCCCCGCCTCCCCCTTGTCCTGGGCTGCCTGGGACGGCTGTGACCAGCAGAGTGCTGCAGGCAGGAACGGGGTGCTGGCAGTTCTGGGCCCGGTGACACAGGCAGAGGCAGCTTTGGGTTCTCTCCTGGAACCCAGCTGCCAGGTGGAGGGAAATCAGGCGTCCTGTCCATGATGAGGATTTGAGGGAAGACCCCGGGAAAGGAGGCGCCACAAGCAGAGACAGGAGCTGCCTGCTGTCGCCAATGCCCGTCCGGTGCCGCCTCACCAGGGAGATCCTGGCGGCCGGCCCAGCTCAGATCCCAAGTACCCCCAGGTGTACAGGGGCCCCAGCAGTGGGAGCGTCACCTGTCCTACCTCCAGAATCCCGAGAAATAATAGGTGGCTATTGTTTGGAGCCACTGAGTTTTTGGGGTGCTTTGCTCTGTTGCAATGGATCACTGAGGAATGGACTTTTGGGGGCCAGGGGATTGCGCTTTTGCCTTTAATTCTAGACCTTGCTTGAAGTTCTCTGGTGGGGTTCCATGTGATTAAGAAAAATGGCTTCGTCTAGTTGGTCAATATTCACGCAGATATTCTAGAAGAGTAGCAAGTGATTGCTTTTGAGTTTAAAGCAGTAATGCTGCCCCTCAGGCGTGGCTCAGTGGTTGAGCATCGACCTATGAACCAGGAGGTCAAGGGCCAATTCCCAGTTAGGGCCCAGGCCCAGGTTGTGGGTTCCATCCCAGTGTGGGCGTGCAGGAGGCAGCCGATCCACGATTCTCTCTCTTCATTGATGTTTCTCTCTCTCTCCCCTTCTTCTCTGAAATGAATAATGCACATATATATATATATATGTATATATATATATATGAAGATTAACAAACAATAAAATGGTAATGCTTCACAGGGTCCTTCCTCTCCTGTAGCAGCCCTGCGTGGCCCCATGCCCCCCAGATGGCTGGGAAGGAGATGCCCCCAGGTGGAAGGAGGCAGAGGGACCAGGAGTGCAATTCCTTCCCAGGGCAGGTGTGGATCTCACTGACATATTAAAAGGACTGAGTCCTGGCAGATGGAATCTAGAGACAGCAGCCTGTACGCCACTGAGGGATGTGCAGAGGTCAGTGCTCACTGGGTAAATTTGGATATAAATTAGAAATCCTTTTCTTTTCTTTTTTTTTTTTTTTTTTAAAACAACAACATGGTGATATGTTTGAAATTGCTGGATGTGTATTTCTGAGTTACTGGATTTCAAGAATTCTTACCTTTTTATAGACTCATTTCAACTCTGCTTTTGAAACCAGATGGTTTATTCTTGAATTGCGAGACTGAATATATTAACCTTTAATGTAAATGCTCTCGCTTATTGAGCAAGTGGGTTGCTCCTACAGTTTTCTGCTTGACCTTGGTAAGAAAGAACCACATTTTGATTTCTGCCTCTTCAAGGTTTACTGGAAAAATCTTATTTGAGGGTTACTGCGCCCTCTGATTTGGATGCTTCAGAATGTGAGAGGCAGAAGTAAATTGGCATCGCTGGGGTGCTCTGAATGGAAGGGTTGCCACCACTATAATCTCGAGTTGCAAAGAAGCAATTGGAGTCATTTTCTGTGACAAGCACATTTTTTTTTGTAGGCAAGAGTCGGTGAAACAAAGACTTGCTCGAGCTCTGCAATGCATTTAAGAGTAAATAGCAATAATGATAAGAGCTCTATTTTGTCAGGTATGTCTCTGACTGTTGTACGGCTTTCTGATTTGGGGGAATAAAGGCTTGTTTGGCATTTGGATGAAGGATTTCCCATAACAATGGGGATGGTGGGTTTACCTTCAAAGGAGGACAAATGGAGAGCTTCATCTTGAACTAGAATGTTCCCAGTCAGTCCGCCCTTACCTTTTAAAACTCACGTGTTCTTATAGTTCTTTGTTGTTGTTAATCAACACCAGAGGATATTTTTCCATTGCTTTTCAGAGAGAGTGGAAGGGAGGGAGGGACAGAGAGAGACACTGATGTGACAGAGACCCATCAACTGCTTGCCTCTGGCACTCCCCCAACCAGGGACTGGAACAAATCCCCAACCCAAGTTTTCCCCTTGAACCCCTGACCCTTTGGGGTGAGGAGCAATATACTCTAATCACTGAGCACACCAACCAGGGCTTTAATAGTGTTTTTTTTTAATTCAATTTTTTTTCCTGGTTTTATGAAATCTTTTAAAACTTTTACATAGGTACTATTTTCTGGTTCTTGCCTATTCCAAGAGCAACTTAACTCAGCCAGACCTGCAGAGTATTCGAAATTGTACGAATTGGTTTTTGAGTTGTGTTAAGATATTCAGCTCTACATAACCATGAACTTGATGGTGGCCAGTGGAGTTCAGTAAAGCTGTGGCCAAACTCTACTGAAGGTGAAGAGCTCCATTCATTGTTATTCCCTCCATAAACTCCAAGAAAAATGAGGCGAAATAACACCCTCTGACTAGGTTATTTATTATAGAGGAGAATAAATGCAAGATCGGGCAAATGCCAGTTTACAGTTGTGAGCACGAAAACACAGTTTATCCTCAGATTGTTATTTACTAAGTATTGCATTATTTTTCCACAGGAACAAGGGTAAACCTACTTTTCCTGCAGCCTGGATGTTAGCGTTAATGTGCTTCGCAGGGAGGTGGGCGTGGTACCTAGAGGTGGGAGAACAGAGAAGTAGAAGGTGTAGGTGGAACTATGGGAAGGGGATGACTCTATAGTTCTTTTTTATGTTAAAAATGAACTACAGACAATTCTAGCCACATAAACCCAGTAGGTTCCTTCTTTCTCATTACTATATTCAAAGCCTGTTTACATAAAGATCTCAAGGGCATTTACTTCAAATAAAACTTTCCACCCAATGTGCATTAAAAAAATTGCATTCTTCCTAAAATGGTGTTGCAATTTTGACCTCAGCAATTTTGCAAAGCAAAGCTTTTGCATTAGAGGGCCAGAGTGGAAGACATTTTCTGACAACCTAATTGATGTGTATTAGTGTTCTTCGGCTTATGTGTTTGGGCTAAAAATAACTGCTTTAGGTGATGTCATTTTAACTACTTAAGGCCCTGAGTGCATTGCGTCCATGGGTCTTCATTTTCATTTAGGCTTAATGGCATTCCCGTTGGTGATTACAGAAGCAGATTTTGATCTTATGTGTTATTATCTCGTTGCCTGTCAGAAAGCAGATTTAGTGGTTTAAGGGGGAACCGTCAATAAAAGTTGCTTGCTTTCGTGATTTGATTTCATCCATCATCGAGAACGATTGATGTTTGTGGACAAGAACTGCTTATGTTTTTCTTCCTGACCAAATGAAGAGGAGGTGACACTCATTCCTCTCATGGACAAATGGCCGAGTATGTTATTCATGTGTTTGTCCACTCAGGAGGTGTGAACTTTATTTCTTCACGACAGTATCTGAGATGGTAGTAAAGTTGTCAGTGCACTACCTAATGCATATACAATTTACTCAGTCATTTTGTCTCGAAAATAATGCTAGTTATTTAAAATATGAAGGCAGATTTAATAACAAAAAAAAAAAGAAACTGATTTACGCTGTATAATAAAGCCGGTGGTTGCCTTCCTGTTTACGATTTAATTGGAACACTTCAAAATGCATGCTAATCATTACATTTCCTTCACCCTTAAAGCTATAGCAGTAATGAATTCCTCAAGCAGGGTTTTAACATTGACTAGGATTTCACAAACAATTCACAATACTAGGCAGATGGTAAGCTTCAACATTCCTTTCACAAGGTCCAGCAACTGGGAGCACCATTTCCATTGTCTGGGAATACGCTGACGAGACTGGAGAGTGAAAGGTGATGATGGATGGAGTTCTGGGCAAGTGAGAAGATTATTCCCATCCTTTTAATCTACTAATCATAGTGCCTGACGTGGAGGAGAGCAGCTTTAGCATAAAGAATGCTCTTTGCAAATTCTTCATATACTTCACAATATCACTGGTTCTAATCTTTTCTTTTTTTTTTTTTTTATCAGAGCCATTGTGAGACTAAGTGAATTAGTGACTGAGTGGGGAAGAGTAATTCTCTCTGGTTTTGTTCTCGGATTCCTCAGTCGTGCCACCCCTCTAGGCGCATGGGGGAATCGGTCACAACTCTCTTGGAGCTTGAGTTCCCGTCAGATGTGACCTAACAGCAGCCGAGGCTCAGCCATCCATGAGAGGATGGGTTCACTTTCACGTTTAATGTCTTTTTTTTTTAAGTGACAAAGTGATGGCTTCCAGGAAAAGGAGAGATGGTACCACTACCAATTTGGTAAAGGCACCGTTTTCCAGGGCCCCTCGGACACTCTCCCCCATGAAGACATGTTAAAGGCAGCACGAGGCAGGGGTGGATGGCCCTAAACCTCAACCTGGCTCCTTCCAGTGCCCGAGAGAAAGATGTGGTCCGTGTGATCCAGACACTGAGAACCTAAGCCCAGGTTATAAGGAAAGAATAGTCCAGGTCACAGGGAACGGTGAGCACAGACGTGGGTAGAAGAACCCGTGTCAGTTCCAAGGTGGGAATTTGGCCTGACGGGTTTTTCTCTTGGTCAGATAAAAATTCTTATGATGGGAAAAGGGGCTAGGAACAGCCTCTGACAAGCCTGGCCTGGCTCCTCTGTGTAAACTGAGCATGTGCTACCCCGAGCCTCTCCCCATGGAGCCACGGAACACAGCACTTTCTTGCAGGTCCAAGAGGATCCTCCTTTGAAGCTGGTGAGGTCTCCTGAGGAGTTTTCCAGAAGGCAGGTTGGTGATTTTTTTTTGTCATCTCCATTAAAAATGTATCGGGATAGAACAATTGGGAATATGTTGAAAAACAACGTTGTCCCGACAAGAAGAAATGGCGAGAAAGTTCCCAGGACGGTGACCGAGGCCTGGCTGGCTGGGAGCCCAGGCCCGTGGGGAGCGCTGGCTGTTTGGCAGGAGAGGAGGAAGTGAAGAGATCATAGAGGAAGAAGGCGTGAAGTGTGTCTGAGATTTCGGTGAGTGAGACAAGTAATGAAATCTGCGACAGTGTGGGCAGGCAGCACAGATGCGGAATTGCCGCCCTTGACAAAGAGGAAACAGAACAGAAGGTTCTGCTGCTGGTGTGATTACATCTCGTGGGTCTGTGGAGAGGAAAATTGAGATGCCGGGGAACAAATGGTGCTGTGACACCCGCAGGGCCTGGACTGAGGCCACGGCGGAGGTGCCCAAGGGAGCCGGGTGTTAATGATTCCCACTGGGAGCTTCGGATGAAGATGAGCTGGAACGGCTGCCACTGAGGGATGAAGCCATCGGCCGATCCTTAGAGTCATTTGCAGCCAATATTCTCGTCAATATTAACTGCCGATTCCCGGCCAAAACCACAAAACAACACTCACACAATAAAACAACACTCAGCAATTCAGCAAATTCTTGCCTCTAAACCTTCACCTCTATCCGGGTACTTTTTGGGAATAATAGTAAGATCTTCATTGTAATCATGGATACTCCTTTCTGTTTCTACAGTTCAACCTCTTTCATCATGACCTTCTCTCTAGCTATAGCCCTGCTATATGATGGGTTGGCCCGAAACATTAAGTTTCTAGTAATTGAGTAGTTTGTATGTTTGTATGCATGTATGTATATGCATATATAAGTATTAAAAATAATAGTTGCTGATTTATATTCAGCACTTGGGGAAGTCAGATTTGCAATAGTTAATGGACTCAGATATAAACATTGTTATTTTATGAACTTTTAAATGATGAGAAAATGTCTAGTTTTTCCTCTACATATATATTATTAAATATTTAAATAATGAATGAGATGAGAAAGTATCCTAATAAAAGTAATACGCAAATTGACTGTACACCCAACCAGCCACGCCCACCAACCATGCTCACCAACCAATCAGAGCAAGTATGCAAATTAACCCAACCAAGATGGCTACAGCCACAGAGAGAACAGGAGAGAGGCTTGGGTTGCCCCTGGTGATGGAGGAAGCCAAGCTTTCCACACACCCTGTTGGGCCCAGGCCTCCACCTAAGGGAACCAAGTTTCAATGACTGTGCCTCAGAGGCCTTGGCTCAGCTCCAGGCTACAAAGTTTCAATTGTAGAAGGTAAATAAATCCCAGATACCAGGGTCTCTGCTTAGGTTGCTGAGGGTGGGGTGGGGGGCGGGCATGGACGGCCTGCAAACCACCACAGGCCCCTTGCCCAGGCCATTACACACCCCAAGGAAACACCCACCCTAATCCAGGACACTCTTCAGGGCAAAACCAGCTGGCCCCCACCATTTACATCAATAATGAGGATCTTTGATCAGCTGTCTCCTGCATTCTCCACAGTGGAGATCAAGCCCACCACCCAGGCATGTGCCCTGACTGGGAATGGAATCCTGACCTCCTGGTTCACAGGTGAATGCTCAATCATTGAGCCACATAGGCAGGACTTTGCTTAATGTTTATGGGAAGAGTTTCATTTCCAGTGGGATTTAGGGGTCATTTTGGGATCCTTATAGTTTCTGGAGATCCTCTAATCCAGCTTCTCCCCGGGCTTCCTTCGAATCCTGCCTCTGAACCTCGTCTGTGGAGGAAGTAGCACATTAAACAGGTTCAAAAGTCACTATACATAAGGCACATGTTGTTGATTTTCCTGCTAAAATGCACAGTTAAGCCGATCTTTTCCCACACAGCTTATTATTCTTGACTTAGCACATAGGTTAAGTGTTTTTTAAAAAATGGCTTTTGAGAGTCACTGTTTTTTTTTTTTAAATCACTAATGGGTGATCTTAAAATGTGAGAACATTCTTTTAAAGGGGCCTTCAGCTGATGGTGTGGGTGCCTTTTCAGAGCAGAGCGAATTAGTGGGAAGTGAGATTCCGTCATGTATGTGCTGTGGCTTCGCAACACAATGTATCACAGGCGATGACAATTTGCCTTTCAGTAGGGTTAGGCAGGATCAGAGATTTGTGTTCAGATTTATTTGGCTTAAATGATTTGAAAATAATGCCCCCCCCCCCCCTTAAATTATTCTAGCTTCTCTCTGTTCAGATAATCATGGGAGTGGTATACTTAGATGGAGCTTCCATCTCTGCTTCTGCCTAATTAATTATGTGTATTTTCATTCAGCTGTATTTTCATTCAGTGTATCTCAGAATGTCACCGAGACTTTAGGTACCAGCAGGGTTATTCATTTCACCTCACACCTCTCACTAGTTCAGGCCCAGCTCTCTTCTCCTGTCTTGGCATTCTCATGCAACGGGAAGTAGAGAGACAACATGGAATTTCTCTCCACTTTAGTTTTTCTCAAATGAGATATAAATCCGGCCAGACTTATTTCCCACTTACTTTCAGGGTCTTGTCTATGGCCATCCCTTCCTGAACGTGTCTGATCTCATCAACTTATTTTCAGCTCTTAAAGAATAAAGACGCGTCTGAATTCCTTCAAGGTAGTGGCCTTTGGTCTATGACTTGATCTGAATTATAGTCAATAAATACTTATGAACTAAAATGAAAGTAACGATAAGGATTGGTCTCAAGAGAAGACAGAGAATGTTCTCTGTTTGTGTATCTAAGACCTTCTCATTGCTTCTCCTTCCATTACTCAAAGGCAGGCAGAGCTGGGCAGGCAGAGCGGGGTGTTTGTCCTCCAATGGATGTGGGCACTTTGGCAGGAATAGCATGTCTTGTCCCTTTGTGAGTGGTTCAGCTGAGCAGCGACATTTGGAGGTGAAAAGGCTGGGTGTTGGGGAAGAATGAAATGAGATGAAATGAGAAAGGAGAACACTCTGAAGAGCGTGGGAAGTTCTGGTGACGAGGGAGAAGGATATGAATGAGAGAATGTCAGCTGCGCCCAATATTCTCTCCCCTGAGAATTAGCTGAGTGATTCATCACTCACAGTTTGACTGAACTTTTGACTGCACCATGTATTTTATTATTCCTAAGCATATGTCTCTCTACTATATCTCTATCTAGATGTAAATCTGCAACACAATTTTAAAACTTAAAAGATACTTTTCCTCAGTAGGCACACGTACACATATAGATATGTAAATGTATAATATGCATATGAATCAGCTAAGTGAAACAGGCTTCAGTGTATAATTATATATTTATACACGTATGCTTTCATGAAATCTAATTGTTGGGATTAAAATGTGCCTTGCGAAATTCTCTCAGGATATGAACTTCCTTGGAGGACTCAGGTGCTCAGAGGAAAAGAAATTAGCCTCTTCAAGTCCACTGATTCGCTGCCTGGAATTCTGGGAAAGCCAACCCTTCCAGTGACCCAGCCCATCGTGCCTGAGATAGACAGTTTCCAGCGTTCACTGAGACACGTAGCCAGTCATCACATCGCACACCATAACTACCTCACCCCTTTTTGTCAGTTGTATCTCGGCAGAACCGGGGGAAACGTGGGTGGCCTGTTGATGTGTCCCCTTGCTGTGCAAACACCTTTTCGTTTGGTGTCGTCCCATTTGTTCGTTCTTCCTTTGCTTTCCCTTGGCCAGGGAGATAAATCAGACAAAACGGCGTTGCTTTGAGAAATGTCCGAGATTTACTGCCTATTGTTTTCTCCTATCGATTTTTATGGTTTCCAGTTTTACATTTAAGTTTTTGCTCCATTTTGAGTTTATTATTGCGTGTGGTGCCAGGAGGTGGGCCAGTTTCATTTTTTTTTTTTTTGCTCGTCTCTGTCCAGTTTTCCCAGCACTACTTAATGATCAGACTCTCCTTACCCCAGAGGATGTCCTTGCCTCCTTTGTGAAATTTTCGTGTGCCATAAAGCTGTGGGTCTATTTCTGGGCTCTCTCTTCTATTCTATTGATTGATATGTCTTCTCTCGTGCCAGTACCATGTTGTTCTGATTAATACGTGCCTAACTGGGAATCAAACCAGGGGCCCCAACCACTGATCCACACCAGCCGGGCTGGCCTACTTTCTCAGCATGCTCCCGTTGCGCTGTTCCAAAGCTGTGCCGTCAGCCCTTGGGTGGAACTGCTCTGGTGCAGTTTCCAGGGAGTCTATGGGAGGACTGAGGTCAGGGTCTTTCTGTACCACTCTCGTGGACGGAGTATTTTTCTCTTCTGTTACCTTTCTGGGATTCCATTTAGTGTCTTTTGGCTCAGAAATGACTAATGTCACCCCATGGCAATGTCGTTGGTTTCCTTTTGGTCTTATAACAATGCATGGCCGCCTCTCACCTGACCAGCCTTGCTAACCCAAAGCCTCATGGTCCATTGGACTTGAAGAAACCTTCTAGCAGCACCTGGACACTTAAGGTTTGGTAGCAGGTGGCAGAGGCTGAGCCTCAGCAGATGACTGAGTGGTGGTGGTGGGATTAGAGGGAGAACCCCCAGCCCTGGCCAGGCAGCGACCAAGGACATGCAGCGACGGAGTGCACAGCACAGAGCGCAGAGCAGGGCTGAGTGGACAGCGCTGGACGTCAGCCCAGGACACCAGTGCCATTTCCTGTCTTCTTTCTAACCCACATGTGTTGTGATTCAATTAAACATATAAATCTGCTTCTGGACGTATTAACGTTTCCTTGTTCCTCCAACTGGAGCTGCCTTCTCTGCAGCGAGGCCTCATCCACGAGGGCTGCACTGAGCGGAGCCGGAGAAACGCAGTCAGACGGCCCTGAGGAGCTGCAATGTTAATTTAGTCTGTACATTCCTTTCCACGTCGCTAATAAGAAACCGCTGACGGGAGCTGCAAGACGCCCTTCCCTAATGAGAGCAACGCTGAACGCAAACACCCGGACTCTCCACCGGCTCCCGAGGCCCGTTGGCTCTGCCACCAGATGTGCGTGTCCTGCTTGTTAGCACGAGAGCAGGCTCATTCTCCACCACCCGTTTTCGCTGGGTCATGAACTGAAAGGCAACGTCTGCAGCCAAGCGGTTGAGTTGTGCAGGGATGGTGGTCAGGGATAATGGCTGCAGTAAACGAGGGTTTGAAGCCGGGGCCTGACCTGGGGTCACGGGGATTCCATGCAGGCTTTGGGGCCGGCGGGGCAGAGAGCTCATTAGCTCCTGTGGAACCATCTGAAAGGACTGCATTCGCTCCGGGCCTCCTGCCTTTCACATCTGCCGTGTGCCTTCCCACAGGACAGCGGTTCTCAACCTGTGGGTCTTGAACTGCTAGCAGGGTCTCCTAAGATCATCAGAAAACACAGATATTTGCATTAAGATTCATAACAGTAGCAAATTACAGTGATGAAGTAGCCACAAAAATAATTTTATGGTTGGGGATCACCACAACATAAAGAACTGTATTAGCCGAGACCGGTTTGGCTCAGTGGATAGAGCATCGGCTTGCAGACTGAAAGGTCCCGGGTTCGATTCTGGTCGGGGGCATGTACCTTGGTTGCGGGCACATCTCCACTGTGGGGCGTGCAGGAGGCGGCTGATCGATGTCTCTCTCTCATCGATGTTTCTGACTTTCTATCTCTCTCCCTTCCTCTCTGTAAAAAATCAGTAAAATATATATTTAAAAAAAAAAAACTGTACTAAAGGGTTGCGGCCTTAGGAAGGTTGAGAACCATTGCCACAGGACATGGCAATGATTATTTCAGGCAGCGCCTTTGGAGATATGCCATATCCGTGCTTTTTCCTGTTACTATGGCCTCATGGCCAGAGGTAGTGTTCTTTTTAAAAATAACATATATTTTCATTGATTTTAGAGAGAGAGAAGTGTAGTGAGAGAGAAACATCAATGGGAGAGAAACATTGCTGCCTTCTGCACGCCCCCCACTGAGGGTGGAGCCCACGTGCCCTGACCAGGAATCAGAGCTCCACCCCCTGGCTCCTGGCAGGCAGCTCAGCTGACCGAGGCCAGGGCCCAGGTGGTGGTGGTCTTCTTTTGGAATCCAGGCCATTCCGGAGGAGGACCCCGTGAGAAAAGCCATTGCACACTTTGGTGGCTACACCAGGACCATGCGCACTGCTAGGCTCACCTGCCAGTGTGCCTCCAGGTTCAGGGGACACAACCAGCTCTGGCTGTGAACACCGTGTTTCGTTCTCGGCCTCTGGACTCACACCCGGTGGGTTGCCATTAGCACCGCTTTACCAGCAGCTGGTGCAGGCGGCGGAAATGCTGTGTTTGTGTACAAAGGGGGCCTGGAGCTTGCCCTGTGGACTGCAAAGGCTCAGGCATCCTTTATGGGTGAGTTGGGACTTTAACTTGAAGCCAGCTGTTAGGCTGAACCAATTCATCCAGAGGAAGGAGTGCAGGAGGGGTTTCGTCCTCCTGTTGTTCCTGTGGACCACCCTGCCTGTCCACCCCATGCCTTCTTTAATAAATCCCTGCTTACAGCTGATCCCTGAACAGGGTTTAGGGCACTGACTCCCGTGCAGGTATAAAAACCTGGATGTGACTTTGGACTCCCCAGACCTAATTACTAGAAGCCTCTGGAAGCCTTGCTGATAACATACACAGTCGATTCACACATGTTTTACATGTTACATGTCTTAAATACTGTTTATGGCAATAAAATGAGCTAGAGTAAAGGAATGTTATTAAGAGCATCCTAAGAGCCCTAACCAGTTTGGCTCAGTGGATAGAGCGTCGGCCTGTGGACTGAAGGGTCCCAGGGCATGTACCTTGATTGAGGGCACATCCCCAGAAGGGGGTGTGCAGGAGGCAGCTGATTCATGTTTCTCTCTCATCGATGTTTCTAACTCTCTATCCCTCTCCCTTCCTCTCTGTAAAAAACCAATAAAATATATAATTTTTAAAAAAGAACATCATAAGAGAAAGTGCATTTACCATATTTATTTTAAAACCCACACATAACTAGACTCATGCAGTTCAAACCTATGTTTTTAAGGGTCACTGTTTTATATATGATACACACTCATGTGACAATTCTTAAGCTTAGAATTTACATATGATAAACATTTTAGTAGACAAAAGCACATATGATGTATGTTCCCTGTTTTTTCTGAATGGCAATGGTTATCCTTTTGCAGGTGTATTTCCTCACCTGAAAAAATGATTCTTTCAAGGACAGACATCAGGTAGGAGACACACATTCATAGAAAAAAGTGATGTCTCAGTAGTAATTTTCACATAATTGAAATGGTCATTAAAACAGATCTATCAAATCATAGAGAACTAGGGGTACCCCAAAGCAAAGCACATAGGAGGAACTGAATTAAACTTATATGTGTCTAAAACTTGAACATTCAAACAGTGAAAATGCATAGTTACTATGACTGGAGTAGAAAAATTGAATTTTGGACATAGCATTCAACTTTAAAGAGATTATAATTATTTGCTTTGTTTCATTTAGCTCTCAAATGAAAAAAAATGAGAAATGCAATTAATATGGTTTAACTCTGCAGGATAAATATTATTATTTAATGATGCATAAAACAGCTCTATTCCAACAGCTTCATGCTGGGCACAGAAATGAAAGAATATCTAAATTTATGTTTGTGTAAGTATGCATTCAGGACATCTGTTCTTTATTTTGAGCACAAGGGCCCATTTAATATTGTTACCTACCAAGTGAATATTTTGGGAGGCATTATGCCTGTCACATATTTCTCAACACTCTCAATTTAACTTGTGGAATAAATGTAAGACATAGGAACTGGAATCTAGATGTGTCCATTTACTGGTTGATTTTTAAATATCTATATCTATATATCTATATATATAGAGATATATATATATATATAGATATAGATCTATATATATATCAATAAAATATACTATATATAGTATATTTTATTGATTTTTTACAGAGAGGAAGAGAGAGGGATAGAGAGTTAGAAACATCGATGAGATAGAGAGACATCGATCAGCCACCTCCTGCACGCCCCTTACTGGGGATGTGCCTGCAACCAGAATACATGCTCTTGACCAATATCGAGCCTGGGACCTTTCAGTCTGCAGGCCAATGCTCTATCCACTGAACCAAACCGGTTTCGGCTGATTTTTAAATATATTTTTATTGATCTCAGAGAGGAAGGGAGTGGGAGGGAGGGAGGGAGAGAGAGAGAGAAAGAGAGAGAGAGAGAGAGAGAGAGAGAGAGAAACATCAATGATGAGGAGAGAATCATTGATCAGCTGCCTCCTGCCTCACACTGGGGAAGAGCCTGTATCAGGAAATATGCCCTGGCCAGGATTGAACCTGGGGCCCTTCAGTCCTCAGGCTGCTGCTCTGTCCACTGAGCTAAACCAGCCAGGAAGAAATGTGTCCATTTATTGGTGGGCCCTTGCTTTTTCCCACTTCACTAACCCTACTGATGTACAGGACATATCATTATATCTAATAAAGAGGATAGTATGCAAATTGACCATCACTCCAACATATAAGATGGCTACCCCCTTGTGGACACTACATAGCCACCACAAGATAGCCAGCAGGGGAGGGCTGTTAGGTGCAAGCAGGCCTGCAGGGGAGGACAATTAGGGGAAATAAGGCTGGCAAGGGAGGGCAGTTAGGGGTGACCATGCCTGCAGGGAAGGACAGTTAAGCCCAACCAGGCCTGCAGGGGAGGACAGTTAGGGGCAATCGGGCCAGCAGGGGAGCAGTTAGGCATCAATGAGACTGGCAGGGGAATGGTTAGGTGGTGATCAGGCTGGCAGGCCGAAATGGTTGGGAGCCAGCAGTCCTGGATTGTGAGAGGGATGTCCCAGATTGGAGAGGGTGCAGGCTGGGCTGAGGCACAAGCCCCTTCCCTGTGCACGATTCTTCATGCAATTGGCCTCTAGTAATAAATAAGGACTCAGTTGCCACTGCTGCTTGAGCACCCACTGTGGGCAAAACACAAGCCACGGAAATGCACCGAACCCAGAGTAAGTTTCTGACTGCTGAGCTGGACTTTCAGTGTTGGCAGCTCTAGCCCAACTGCTTCATGCTGGGCACGGAAAGGAGAGAAGTCACTCTGCTCTCCCAACTCCGCCCTTCCTGCTGCCACCAGGATAGGGGCTGGCTCTCCTGGGTCGTGTGCAGTGCAGGCCCGGAGGCTCCGACCCCCTCAGACTCCTTCGTGCAGCTGCTTCCAGCTGGACTGTCTCTCTGCACAGCCACACGTCTGCTCTGCGCTTCTCAGGGACATGGTCTCGGCCTTCTGTTCCTGGTGAAAAATACCAACCCCCTCAAAGCTTTCTCATGGCGTTTATTTTCCACGAGTATGACAGTTCTCTCCGATCGTGCTCTCTCTTCTCCTTTAGGCTGCAAGTTCTGTGGAAACACAGACCGGGCATTAAGTAGCCTTATGTGTTTTCCATGTCATCTTGGGGAGAGTTACAGTCTCCCAGAAAAACATAATCAAATAACACATCCCCTGTCTGCAGACAGGAGAGTGACTCGAGAACGCTGAAGTGATTCCTTTGTGTTGATAAGGACAACTTTTTGGCCTTGAACGCATCCTTGGCTTACGTCCTTCCATGGCCTGAATGCTCCCGTATCTTTAAAAAAATAATAGTAAAGCTGTTTATAAGTGAAACTACCAAGACTGGTTCAAGTGTGCAGAAGGAGAGATGCAGACACAAAGAGAGAGCAAAGCTTCTCAGACAACTGGAGGCCCTTGCAGACCTGTGGGCAGAGTAGGTGAACCTCAACATGCCTCCTGGGACCTCCTGTGTGTGAAACGGTAACCAGGATGGCGTTAGAGCCTGGGCTGCACCCAAGCATTTGTTCAGTCCTTGGAGCAGTGTGTTTATCATTTCTCTGTCTCAGATGGCCCTTTAGGTAAAGAAAAATACAATTTTTATTCATCCATAGATTTGTCACTAGTAGACAGGTAAATCCATTTAACCAATTCCGTCTGTGTTTTAGAGCTCAGTTTTGAACTCAGAGAGATAATGCACTATGGGAATGACATTGCCTCAGCTCTAAGCTAGTTATGGCCTTCCCTTGGTACCTAACCTCGGGTTTTTGCTTCATCATTGGTAAAACGAGTCCCTCTCTTGGGATGTGGTGTGGTCTAAATAGGGTAGTGTCCGTAAAGCAGACAGCGCTTAGTATTATTATTATTCCTATACTCCTCAATTCAGTGAAAGAGTACAGCTATCAATAATGGCCTTTATTGGATTGAGAAAATGCTCCCTCTTAAAATTTATTATGGAACTTTATTCTTTTCCCCTCCTCCCCACCGCCCAGGACTTGGGGGAAAGAAGCCCTTAAGAACGCTTTACTAATCACTTAATAAATGTGGCCCATCTACAAGCCCACTGCACCCTGGACAGACTCTGTCGAGGTTCTGGTGTGGGATTCAGTTGCTCTTGGCATCACTCTGGGCCAGTGGTTCTCAACCTTCCTAAGGCCTCGACCCTTGCATACCCCCAACCATGAAATTTTGCTACTGTGATGCATCATGATGTAAATATCTGCATTTTCTGATGGTCTTAGATGACCCCTGTGAAAGGGTCGTTTGACCCACAAAGGGGTCTTGACCCACAGTTTGAGAACCATTGTTGTAGATGAAAAAAACACAGACAGGTTCAGTCACGGTAAAGACTGACCTTTGTCAGGGAAGATGCCAGCCTAGGACGTGACTGCCTGCCACAAACTGCTTTTTTTGTGACAGAAGTTTTAATTTCCGACCACCCTTTTGGTTACCTCAGGTCTGAGTTGGCAGGCCCGCCATGCAGGCCGCCCCTGAGCCTGTCCCAGGAGCACGTGGCCCCTTTTGTCCACATGCAGGATGGTCCTTCCATCCCAGCATCACAGGGGGCCGTGTGCCACTCTCCCAGGTGGTCGGTTTGCACGTTAACCTGTGGGAGGCACCGGGGACGGCACTGAGGCTGTGGTGGTGTGTGCGTGCGATCTGGAGGGCGGGTGAAGGCACAGGTCCCTGGTCGTGGCCCCCAGGGTTTCGGATTCAGTCGCCTGGAGGAAGCTGGGAAACCTGCATTTCCAGGGAGTTTCCAGGTGCTGCTCCTGCTGCAGGCAGCAGGTGGGCCCCACTCTGCAAGGGGTGCTGTGGCCTCAGGTGTTTCGTAGCAGGAGAGGGAGGACTCCCCAGCTGAAAGGCCGAGGACCGCTGCCTCCAGGTGGTGCTTGCTGGGCGATGTGAGGAGCCGCTCTCAGGGACGAGGGAGTGGAGGAGTGAAGTGGAGTGGAAGGTGTGAGCTTCTGCATGGACCTGCAAGGAGACGAGGCATCTCTTCACGTGACAAGGTAGGCACACCGAGAGGGACAACGTGGTCCTCTGCTCCGACCCATGGGTTTTCTCTCTTATAAGCTCACCTGTTTTCCACCGAGATTTTATTTGCGGGTTTTAACTACTCAAATGTGGTGAAGCAGACAGAAATGAATGCGTCAGCTGTGGCACAGAAAATGCAGGAGGAGTTTGGCCAAGAAAGGGGCCCACCATTCAGGCTCCCAAGCAGGGCTCTCCCGGGAGGAGGCAGGCCCATCCCTGCACCCTCGAGTGGGGTGACACTGAGAGAGGAGAAGGAAGGGCCCAGGGAGAGAGCATGGAGAGGCTTGTGTGCAGGAGCCACGGGTATTTCTCAATGAAGCATCCATCTTCTATAAAAACCGCTGTGTGAAATTTTAACCCTGCTATGTGGCTTCTGTAAGTGTTTGCTTGCTTAAATAATAAGGAAAATGAGACTATTCTCACTTCAGAGAGGCCATTAAACCTTCCCCGGACAAAGTTATCAGGGCTGGCACCAGGCCAGGCCTTTGGTTCAGGTCTCAAGGCCTCAGCACCTAGGGGCCCTTTAAGAACTTGCAAAAGGGATGGGAAATATCCCATATTTGGGAGACAAAGAAGGTAAACACATAAAAACAGGGAACATTTCTGCATGTTGGGGCCCAGCATTTGAGAAACATTTTCCTCTGGACCCGGCGTATTAAATGTAACTCCAAACTCTCCGAGCGTGGTTTGGTTGTTCCGATTTTCTGTAACATCAAGAGGCCCCAGCTTCCTCCTGCCCGGCCTTTCCATTGGTTGAAAACGTCCTTGGGAAAGTGTAGCCATTTATTCCTGAGCCCTGGGTGCGCCCACAGCTCTGGCCTCAAGCAGACATTGATGGTCTAAAGCAGTGGTTCTCAACCTTCCTAGTGCCACGACTCTTTAATACAGTTGCTCACGTTGTGGTGACCCCCAACCATAAAATGATTTCCGTTGCTACTTCATCACTGTAATCTTGCTACTGTTATGCACTGTAATCTAAATATCTGATAAGGCAGGATGTATTTTCGTTGTTACAAATTGAACATAATTAAAGCATAGTGATTAATCACAAAAACAATATGTAATTATATATTGTGAAATATTTATTTCTAATTACAAATAAATGAAATGTTGTCTTGAATCGTGGTGTAGCATGGGTAACAGTCTTCCTAGGACAACAGTAAACTACATGGCTACAATTTGCTACACTGAAGAGTGGTCTGTTGGTTCCTAAGACCATGGGAAATAGGTGTTTTCTGATGGTCTTAGGCGACCCCTGTGAAAGGGTCGTTGGACCCCCAAAGGTGTCACGACCCACAGATTGAGAACCGCTGGCCTAAAGGCTGCAGAACACGAGGGTGTCTTCTCTCGCCTTGCTCTCTTCCCTCCCCTCATGGCAGGCTCTCAGGCTTAGCAGCATCACCACTCAGGAGCTGTGTGTGCAAGCTGAGAGGTGATGAAATCGCCGTCTAGAGATCACCAAACACCGACTTGTCGGAGGCATTTGACAGGTTTTCTTAAATGGCCCAAAGACATCTGCGGGTGTGCTTTATTCTTTCGCTCTGAGAGCCTTAGGTCTCCCTGGCTCCGACGAACATAGCTGATGCACGTTTCTTTCAAAACTGCAAAGTGCTCTCTGATGTTCAATTGGAGACTCCAGTGCTAACACGGGTTTTCTCTCTTATAAGCTCACCTGTTTTCCATCCAAGATTTTATTTGCGGGTTTTAACTACCCAAAGGTGGTTAAGCAGACAGAAATGAATGGGTTAGCGGTGGCACAGAACACGCAGGAGGAGTTTAGCCAAGAAAGGGGCCCACCATTCAGGATAAATGAATAAGAAATGGCAAATGCAGAAACTTGGTGAGGCAAGTAAGAGAGTTAAAAAAGTAAGAGGAGATGGAGCTCGGGAACCCGAGTGGGATTGTGACTCCGTCCCAGCTGAGCTGTGAGCCACAGACAGGGAAGCCAGAGCGAGAAAGGCGAGGTGTGTCCGCTGGACGAGGTGGGGCCAAGAGGTGAGCATGGGGTTCACAGCAGAAGTGGGGCGGCGTCTCACTAGAACAGGTGACTCTCGAGACAAGAATACAGAAACGTAAGTTCTTGTGATAAAACAGGTAATCATGCGTGTCCTTACAATGTGGTGAAAGTTTGGAAGCTGGGGTTGGTAAGCATAATTACGTCTTTAAATATTTTAAGAGCTGGGGGAGGAAGAAAAGCTGGATTTATCCCTTTTGACACTCCTGCCACAGGGATTTAGAGGGGAAAATTACTTCAGGATAAATACTCCTAAGGTCCCAATGCAGGTCTTTCCATCAGGCTCCAGGCACATTCCTTCCAGCCTAGCCATTGGGTCCTGGGAATGTGCGTTTTTGGAAGATGGTGGACTTGGAAAAGGTGTTGGGAACATTGACAAGCACCAGACTCTTCTTGCAGCCACACGGGGAAGAGAGACAGCGGCAGGGACTCTGCTGAGTGGGGGCTCCTCGGAGCGGCTTGTTGCTGTCTCTCAGTGTGTGCTGAGGGGTCTTCCAGGGGCAGGGCCACAGAGAAAGGTCACATGTGATTGGGGCAGAGCAGCGTAAGGTCTAACAGATCCCTCCTGGTCAGCTCCTGGGACGTGTCGGGGGTGAGGGTATGGGACCAGGGCGTTCACTACCTTGGAGGTGTACGCCTATGGCTGTGTGAGCTGTGACTCAGCCTCAGGGCACCCAGACAGCTGGCCTCCTGCCTCCCGTTTGGTGTATGTGAACCTGGCCAGCTTCATGCATGCACGCACGCAGCCTCACACATGCTGGGGTGTATGTCTGTGGGGAGGAAACCTGTGTGCAGGTACATTGCCCTTTAGCTATTTGCTTACACCTGTTCCCTCATTTCCCTGCCCCTTTCCTTCCAGTGACACCCTCACTGCAGACATTGCAGAAATCTTCCTGAAGAGCTCCTCCTGACATCCCTGCCTCTTCCCGGCACCTGTTCACGTTCACTCCGCCGTATTCCTTTGCGTGTGCGTCTGTGTCTTGGCTGCTTGCCTTATGGGCCTCCAAAGGCCTTGTTGTCTAATCTGATTTACCCCGTCCAGGTGAAGACTTCCTTTCAGTTCCCTCTCCTGGCATCCATGTGGCTGGATCCTGTCTTGTTTCTTCCTTAAACCTTGACTCCTTTGGGATACGCTTGTATTTGTTACCAAAGCCCCTGCCACCTTCATGGAGGGTGTGACCTCAGCTGGTAGATCCTATCTGACACGTGGAGATGAGTCCTGGGATGACAGATGTTTGCAGGAAGGAGTCCTGTGCATTTCAAGTCAAAAACCCTTGTTTTCCAGGCGAGGAGCTGAGGTGCTCGCTCCTGTTAGTGGTGAGCTGACCAGGGCGCTGATACCCAGGGGTCTTTGCTGACCATGTTGATTCAGGTGCAGGCCCGTCGGCTGGCATTTAACTCCGTGGGATTGGGACTGTCCTGTAGTGAGTGTGCTGTGTGATAAAGAAGCAGACGCGTACCAGCAGTGCAGACGGAAATCAAATGGAAAGGAATATGACACGGTTATTTGAAAATGCTTAATTTCACCCAACTCAGCAGATCAAAGTACTTGCAGAGCAATGAAGTGTGAGTGATGCCCAGGTGGGCCCAGGAGGAGATAGGCATTCAGAACAACCCCTGTTCCTCTGACAGAGCATTTCCTGGCCTGGTTTCCTATTGTCTAGTGTGTGTTTTTTTCATTAAACTGGCTGAGTTGCTAACAAGGCCATGCTGATAGAAGGTGGAGGCAATTTGTTCACGAGGACATCTTTCCTTACAGGAGGAAAAAACCTCCATTTAAATAACAATGTTGCTGGAAAAATGTAAAACGTCGTACCTCTATAAATGTGTCAGTTACCTTTATAGCACAGTACAAGTGGAATTTTTATTCAACTGATATTTACATATAAATTTACACTTTAATCATTTAGCTTGCCCTTCTATAGAACGCACACTGCAAGAGCAGGAGGCGAAGGAGAAGAAGAAATTGGCGGTTAGGAAATTGTGCCACCAGCTCTGAGTAGAACTCTCATTTTTCTTGACGAAACAATCGCTTCACGTCCTTCACAGTCAGGAGCCATTCCACGTGGATGAGGGTCCCACCATGGGGATCCCTGTTCACGTAGGGGCCGTGGGTTTGAGAAACTGTGGGGATGTTCTGTTTATCGAGAGTTACTAAAGTACAGAAAGGAAGACCGTTTTTAGAGAAAACGATAAAACTTCTCAGTTCTCTACTTTTAGAGACTAACACTATTCGATCAGTACAAGAAACGGCTATTTCAATTTCACACAAAGGCTGTTAATGAAGAGTGCAGTGGGAGGGAGAAATGAAAAGGGTGCTGGAAGGTGAGAGTTGTAAGATGACAGAACTAGCTACTGGGACAGACAAATGGACAGAGAAACGGGCACCAATGCAGAGACCCTGGGGCTGCGCTGGATCCTCAGGGGATATTTTACATCCTCTTAATAATTTTAAAATGACTTTTTTAAAATCATGTTTTATGATTCTAAATTAGAATATCTAGATTTCAAACTGATGATTACACAGTATCTTCCAGGTTTTCTTTTCTAGTACTACTATGTCTGGAGAGCAGACCTTTTTATAATAATAATTTAAAGAGACTATTACTTATTTTAATTTCTCATTTTAATTACATCTTTACTGAATCATCCATCTTTGTAGGGAGTGTGTGGAGAGCAGGATGTTGGTACTGATGTGACCACTAGGTCCAGGTTAGGATCAGACGACACAAGCAGAAGTCAGAGGTCAGGCCTGATCCGCAGGGGACTGTTCTGCGGGTCTCGCCTCACCTTCCAGCTCTCACACCCCCGACCTGAGCTGAGAACAGGCTTCAGGGGAAGGATTTCTGTCTCACCTGGAGGACGGTGAGGTGGGGAGGCTCCTGCCTTCTCTCGAGCCTGTGGAGGGAGAGCTGGCCAGGCTCCCTCTTACCCCGTCTCCCCGCTGACCCTCAGGTGCAGGTGCGAACCTTGGGCTGAGCTGGTGCACTTCACTTTTGATCCCTGGGAGTTAAATGCCGTAATTTTTAAAACAGGAAAGAAATCATTCCATCATGAACTCTAATTTTTTAAAATATATTTTATTGATTTTTTATAGAGAGGAAGGGAGAGAGATAGAAAGTCAGAAACATGGATGAGAGAGAGACATGGATCAGCCGCCTCCTGCACGCCCCACAGTGGAGATGTGCCCGCAACCAACATACATGCCCTTTTCCAGAATTGAACCTGGGACCTTTCAGTCCATAGGCTGACGCTCTATCCACTGAGCCAAATCGGTCTCGGCGTGAACTCTAATTTTAAGCACTTTCTTATCTCTCACCAAATACTGGCTCTCCCAATCAAAATAATGTAAACAAAGGACCAACAATGAGAGCACTAGAGATCCATGAATTTATTTTTCCCCTGTACGTCTGAGTCCCTCTTTCTTGTGAGAAAAGTTGTCTTTTAGAGGAGACGCGTTTTCTGCTGACGAAGGTCAAGTAGAACTCGCTTGCCGACATGTGGCTTCTCTCTTGCATGGGTGCCCTGACACAGACGCTTCCTTTGGAAAAGCTATCACATATGAAGGCTCTCCAGATGATGTCAGGAGATTAAACCCATTTTCCTTGTCTCCCTAGCAAAGCGCCTTCACAGTCTGTGGAAGTGTCTGCGTTGGGGAGTTTGTGACGAGGGTGGATGATGGGCTGGAGTACGGGGACATCAATGGGGAGGACGGTGACCAGGGGAGGTTCACAGTGAAACGGAGATGCTTTATCAGGGCCTGTGCTGTTCCTGAGTCACAGCTTTTCATACTAAACCAGTGACCTCGTGAGCAATCTGTTTCTTTCCTTCTCAGAGCTCTTCTAGCCCGTTAATGGAACCGGAGGAGGGATTGTGGGAGTTTCTGATTTGTGGCCTGTGGGGTTGGAGCCCAGGAGACACCCTGGGCTTGGGAGGGGCCGTCTGAGCCGGGAGGGTCACTGGGACCTCCAGTCTGTGGCCAGTCGGTCAGAGTGCAGGGAACCTGGGCTCGTGTCTGCGTCTGAAATGAGTGTGAGTCGTGTAGCACTGACTCACCTGAGGAGCGAGGCATCTCTGGGCAGATGGTGTCAGAGCTCAGGTGAATTCCTGAGCTCCTGGGTGTCTGAGAACCGTTTGTTGGAGAGGGTGACCTCCTTAATAGTGGAATCAATGTATGGGAACCCTTTTACCTGCTTTCTGAATAAGAGCATTCATCTGCTCTCTTATTAAAGACATCAAAACCTATCAAAATCAGGATATAAATGTAATCTTTAAGCCATATTTCCAAACTTCCTCAAAATGCATTTTTTAGTTAATATTAGAACAGATTACCCCGTGTAATTATTCCAATTGCGCTCTTTTCAGTAATATCGGTTAGCCAACTCTTGGGCCTTTTCTCTGCATGCATCTACTTGAATGGACATCAATGGACAACCTCCTTGAGTGGCCAGGGTGGTTCTGACCGATGACTGCCCACTGAGTCCAGCTCCCATGTCCTATTCTTGCATAGAATGAATTTTTTTCTCATCTAGCAGTTATCCAAGTCGTGATTTTTGTTTCCTTATCATCATTTGCAATTGTGTTTGAAATAAGCTATAATGCAATTTTCTCAATGTAATATGAGCTAATTTTAGCAGCGCAAATGCTCTGATTGCAATATTTTCATTTTATCTGTTAGTAGAAGATGGGTGTCCATGATTAATCATATTCACAGATTACCACCGTGCATCCAAATGGGTCACATTATCTTTAACTAAGTGAATGTCAATATGTTCCGAGGTATCAGAAGTAATTACATGTTGATAACAGTCATTATGGCAAGTCACGGTCTGAGGAGAAAATGCACTTGTATTTTTTTTTAATAAGGTGCAATATGATTATCTAAGTTGAGATGCTAGTTTTCTGTTTCACATTCAGACTACAATCTCACTCTAATATCACCAGCGGGCCCTACACGTAGTAAAATGCAAAGCACAAACATGAAGTAACAAGACTTGTATAGTCCTTGGAAACAGGAATGATGGACGTAATGAGCACCCAACCAAGAAGAAGCTGGATTGTCGGAGACAGACTCAATTCTTGCCTCTCCCCTCCAGTTAAAACAGACAACAGGAGCTGAACATTACCCTGAATTTCTTAGCAAAATAAGTGCCCCTCCTCCAGAGTTTGTAAGGAAGGCTTATTGTGCAAAACTATCTGGAAATGCCCAGGGAAAACACGGTCCCTTTTCTAAATATAATAAATGTTGTGGAAATGGATGGGAAGGGAGGAGGGAACAGATACTCATGTTCTGTGACCTAAGTGTTCATCAAATGGGGGGGTTGTCATTTGGAACACTACCCTGTCCCATGCCCCCAGGACATGCCACTCTAACTATTTCTGTATGATTAACACGCCATCAACTGGTGCTACGCACACTGGGTGGCATCCAGGGTAGTCCTGGATGTCATAATATCTCAGCAACATTTTCAAGGAGGAGCAAGGGCTGAGCAGACACTCTCTGAGATGATTTGGAAAGTGTCCCAGCACTCATTGTTTAGCTAATGAGTGAGCACTTTTTTCTTTGCCATAATATTTTCAAGCTCAAGTATCTCATTATAATTGAGAGTACTAATCTTAAATCTGGGACATAAACTTTAATCTTAGGTTTACTATTGGCAGAATGGTAATAAGATAGGATGTTATATCTCTGGCCTTACCAGTTGCCTCTGTAAAATACTGAAACTGGGACTTCAATAGGGATTTTTAAACCTTTAATTCTTACTAGTGGAATCCCTGGGGCTCAGCCCAATTTGGTTGCTTTGGGTAAGTTTTGATACCTGGAAGGGAACGTCAACCCTGGATCTCCTTGGTGTAAGTATGGACAGAACTCAATTGTGGAACTGCCAAAGTGGGATTTTTTGTTTGTTTTTATTCATTATTCTCAGATTATATAAAGTACCATCTCCTATCTATTTGGTGCTTATTTTTAGAATATATATTTAGATGGCCACGTTCTAAGAATTTTCAAGGACTCCCAAAATAACTGTTTCAAAGATTAGACAAACGTATTTTAAATTGAGTTTTGGCTGTGTGGTGTGCTTTGGCACATGGAAAGTTCATGGCTGTGATATGAGCAAAGTATGGCAGTGTGCTGTGCAGTTAAGTTGGCTCTCTGGCACATCTATACAGATGAGATTTTAAGTTAAATGTCGAGGCTAAATATTGTCGTTTAATTAGAATTTGAGAGAAGTAGCCAATGCTTTACAGTTTGAGTATGACCCCATGCAGTTGGGTATACATCTACTAGATCAGTGGTCAGCAAGCTGCAGCTCATGAGCCACATGCGGCTCCTTGGCCCCTTGAATGTGGCTCTTCCACAAAATACCACAGCCTGGACGAGTATTTTGAAGAAGTGGCGTTAAAAGAAGTCTAACTTTTAAAAAATTTGGTTCTCAAAAGAAATTTTAATCACTGTATTGCTGCTATTTGGTTCTGTTGACTAATGAGTTTGCTGACCTCTGTACTAGATCATG
Organism: Lasiurus borealis; assembly: GCA_004026805.1. Taxonomy (NCBI): domain Eukaryota; kingdom Metazoa; phylum Chordata; class Mammalia; order Chiroptera; family Vespertilionidae; genus Lasiurus; species Lasiurus borealis. Next base: position 96,649 of record PVJN01001268.1, on the reverse strand, counting down.
ATTTGTTGTTTATCTGAAATTCACATTTAAGATCTTTGCTCCATATTTTACAAGGAAACCTTAGGAATAGCCTAAGTTTATTATTAAACAGGAAAGGATAAAGAAATCTTGGTATGGACTCAGAATAGGTTTAGAGGGTACCTACTATGTACAGGAGAACATGCTAGATCCTATGGAAGAGAATGTACCTCGCATTCCCCCCTGGGTTTTTAGGAGGTTAGGACATACGAATTCAATGGTGAGTGAGTGTTTGTGTACAAGTAGCAAACCTTCCCAGGAACTCTGACTTATCTCAAAATCCCACTTGTGTTCATGTCACAGTGGCAATACAACAGAGCAGCAGAAGTAGAAAACATGGCAAAAATGTTGGGGTCACTTTTAATAATTTGTAAAGTCCACAATTTTCTTTTACCCTAAATTCCTACATCTTTGTTCTACAAAAAATCTTTGGTATTAGGATCGTCACTCTTGATTAATTCAATAACAGTTATATTAAGCTTATTGCTTTTCATTTTTTTTTCGTAGAATCTTTCATCTCAACTGTGCAGAAATTCATAGCTTGAATAAAGGCATACAATTAGTGAACATAACAGATAGTCTTTGCTAGAGGAGATTAACACGTTAAACATTTAGTTCTGAATAGAAAAGATCAAAACCAAAGGAACCCATTAAACATTATAAAATTAGTTCTGAGCTCTAACAGAAATATAATTTCAGAATAAAGGTAGAGATAGTCTCACTCAAATGTTACATTCCATATATTTCTTATAGTGATAGTCAAATGATTCCCTTTAGGAAATAAAATGAATACAAAATAAGGATTCATATATGTCAATATTCATTAGTGACACTGAGTACTAAATGACAGTAAGTTTATATTCTTGATTAACGTGGAGGAAGTCATTTAGCATTTCTGATGGTTAAACATGGTATAATTTTTAACTACAACTGTTGAAAATAAGGAAAGGAAAAGAAAAAAACCCTGGAATGTACATATGGAATATTTAAGAAACTGGGAAGGAAACTGAAGGTCTTAGGGACACAGTTGGTGGTCTGATTTTTTCTCATTGAAGGTTGTGGCTTTGGAAATTAGAGAAGGGACTGAAAGGGAACAGCTGACTCCATGGATGGTGTCAAAGAACAGACTTTAGTTTTCTGGATGATGGTGCATGATGCTAAGCTAAGGCTCTGACAAAGAAGGGGCACATCTAACGACGAGTGGGAAGAACATTGTTGGCAGAAGATCTGCTGACTGGGACAAGAAGGCATTGATGTATGAGGGGAAAGAAAGAGGAGCAAACAAGCTGTTCAGTTAGCCCCCATGGAGGAAAACACGCTGACTTAGGAAGAGTAAAAATAGTGGAGAGATGATTAGTCAACGAAGAGGATCACGGGGGAGAAAGATCAAGTAGAGATATTTATGGCTGTATTTGTTCATATCCATATTCAGGCAGATTGGGTGATTAAAACATTTTAAATAAAAAGTCATATTGGAAGGTTTTCCTTATGTATTGATGAGATAAGAGTACTGGCTGTGAAAAGCTCTTTGACCCTGAATCCTAGGTTGTTAGTCCTTCTAGCAAAGAGAGTTGGCAACATAGAGGAACATGAGGTAGGGCCTAAAGTGAATTTCTTGGTGAGAGAAACATGGAGGAAGGACCAAACACTGATTCTCTATCACACAATTAAAAGGACTAGAGGAAGAGAAAAAATAGCTTTTTTTTTTTTAAAAGGAAATACATTTTGGTTTCTTTCTCTTTTCAATCTTCCACTTACATTGTGACATACAACACTAAACCACCCAGGGCTAGAGAACACAGTCCAGATCTGAGGCAGTGAGGACGTCCAGGTCTCTGTGGTGAAGAGTGTGTCGCAGAGGAAGGGGTGATGATGATTGGCCCACGATTGTGGCCACTGAGAATGTGGTGGAAACTGGCAGACTTGGAAGCGGGTATCGACTAATACTTCAGCTTCCTGTGTCTTTTGCTATCTATTATGGTCTTGATGTTTATGCAAAAATCTAACATGAAAAAAATCCATAACTTTTGTTTTCTATTCTTTAAACTAATTTTTTTCCTTCTCAATTAGCCAAATAATTAGTCTGGTCTCCTCCTACAGTCAGATCACCTTAATGATATTTTCCCATTGATTTTAGGGAGTGTGAAAGGGAGGGGGAAAGTAACATCAATGTGAGAGAGTCAAATCAATCCGTTGCCTCCAGAACTGGGACTTTCAGGGCTGCTGCTCTACTGAGCCAAACCAGCTTACCTTCTGTCAATGGGGTTTGTGTGCAGAGGGTGGGAATGAGCCCTTCCTCTGTTGTCAGTGGACGGAGGAGCATCCCTCATTTGCTTCCTCCTCCTGATGTTCTGTTGCTAAGTCACGCCCTTTGCTTGTTGGTACCTGTCTCTGTGTTTGTTCATTTCCAAGGTTTCATGTTTCCAGTTGAGATACTCAGCACCACTCCAGGCACACCCAGCCGGTCAGCTTCCTCTCCACTGTGTTCTCACTGCTCAGAAGCACAGGGGGCAGGTGAAGTGGACCCCCTGCCCTTCTCTTGGGGCTGCAGACACATGGCCATCAGGACATGTAATTCCCTCCAAGTCAAATATTTGAAATACAAAGAAGCAGAAAACACTCAACTGGAAAAGCAAAAAAAGAAAAGAATACAAAAATGTGAAGATAGTGTAAGGAGCCTCTGGGACAACTTCAAATGTACCAACATCAGAATTATGGAGGTGCCAGAAGAAGGGAGAGAACAAAATACTGAAAACTTCCCCCACCTGGTAAAAGAAATAGACTTACAAGTCCAGGAAGTGCAGAGAACCTCAAACAAAAGGAATCCAAAGAGGGCCACACCAAGACACATCATAATTAAAATACCAAGAGCAAAAGACAGCATATTAAAAGCAGCAAGGGAAAAGCAGTTAATTATCTACGAGGGAGCACCCATATGATTGTCAGCTGATTTCTCAACAGAAACTATCAGGTCAGATGGGAGTGGCAAGAAATATTCAAAGTGATGAATAGCAAGACCTAAAACCAAGATTACCCAGTAAAGCTATTATTTACAATTGAGGGTCAGATAAAGAGTTTCACAGATAAGAAAAAACTAAAGGAGTTTATCACCACCAAACCAGTCATATATGAAATGCTAAAAGGTACTCTTTAAGAAGAGGAGGAAGAAGAAAAAGGTAAAGATAACAATCACGAACAACAAATACATAGCTATAAACAAGTGAATCTAAAAAACAAGTGAATTAAAAATCTGATGAACAGAATAAACTGGTGAATATAATAGAATCAGGGGCATAGAAAAGAGTGGACTAACAAATCTCAGGGGGAAAGGGGTAAGGGTGGTGCAGGGAGAGACTAGACAATAATCATATGCCTATGGATGAGGACAATGTAGGGGGGAGGTAAGGGGAGAAGGAGGAGTGGGAGCCGGGTAGAGGAGAGCTATGTGGGAGGGGTGGGGAAAGGAATAATTATAATAATCTGAACAATAAAAGATTTATTAAATAAAAAAAGAACTCTTAGACTTGGATATAAAGAGATAATTTTTAAAAAGAAGTATTTTAGTGTGATTTAAAATATATACAAGAAAAAAATAATGGGAGTAAAGCCTTGTGTTGAGATTGCATTGCAAACATCAAGACGGAATCATGAACTTTTAATATGTGGCTCTGTCCACTGAAATGCTCAGAAGCAGTTTCACCCAGTAAGACCACCACCAGGAAACCCAGTGCCACTCATCCTTTTCCCTGGAGAACTGGTGGAGCTGAGATGTGGGCCAAGGAGAGTACAAGGTCGTGCCAGCACATCTAATTATGCCAGACGTCAAGGAGGCTCCGAGATGAATGGAGCCGTGTCAAAGGACACGAGAGCCAGATCCAAGAAGCTCTCAGGGACCGAGATTGTGACAAAATACATCAGCAAGAATAATTATTTTAACTGTTGGAATTGCACTGATTCGGCAGAAATCACTGAGAATGAATGAAGAGAGGGAGGGGCTGGGGAGAGAAGCACCACCACATCCGTCACCATGTAGGCTGCCATTAAAGCAACTTTTAATTAAAAAAAAAAGGAAATTAAAAGGGCATATCTAGGTTTATTTTTTAAAAAATGGAAAAAGAAGGGAAAGATCTAAGTGTAGTTTTCCTTTGTTGTGGTATGTGAATCTCGGGTTTAACAAATAGCCTCTCTCTACTTTAAAAAGCAATTATTTTGTAATCTTAGAATTATCGATTCAGGCGAGGCTCAGTAATGATGTTAAATGCATTAGTTCAGTGGCTGGAGGGGAAATGACCATTAGTAGGGAGCCTCTGGTTGCAGACAGGGCCTCCCTCACCCCTAGCATGTCCCTGACATAATCCCAGGAGCCAGTGAAAGCAATAGGAACTTTGCAGATGTGATTAAGTTAAGAGAACTTAGAAAAACAGGTGGATCTAGGTCAGAATAAGAGATGTGCCCATAGAAGCCATGGTCAGCATGATGCAGGCTCCTGAGCCAAGGAAGACAGATGACTTTAGAAGGTGAACAGGCATGGTTGGGTGGGAAGAGATCAATCAAAGAACTGTATGCATGTATGCGTAACCTATAGACACAGACCATAGGGTGTTGAGGGTTTGGGGGCGGGGGCCGGCTAGAAAGAATCTATGGAGAAGAAGAGGGACATGTGTAATACTTTCAGTGACAAAGATTAAAAAGCAACAACGGGTGGAACAGAAAAACAATGGATTCTCTCCTGGAGACTTAGCTCCAAACATTTGACCTCAGAACCATCAGATAATAAACGTGTTGCTTTAAGCCTGTAAGTTTGTCACAGCAGCGATATACACCAAGCAGCTTTGTCTCTGCAGGCAGACAATGGGGGGACATTGGTTCAGTGGCCAGTCTAAGTGAAATTTGAAACTTGTAGTTAGACTTACTACGAGGCTCATGGGAAGTGCAGGGGCCAGAGAACTAGGTTAAAAAGCATGGACTCAGCTAGGAAGTATGAGACCCTTGCTTCCACTGGGAAGTAAGAAAAGGACAAACTTGTTATCAGCTACATCTGGGAAGATGGGGGACAGAGACTATTGGAAGAGCAGCTGAGAGATCCGGGGCCGTGTTAAGTCTGGAATCCTATTAGACATCCAGGTGGGCATGTCCATAGTTGGACACAACTATGGAATTCAGAGACGAGGCCCAGGATACGTGTGTGTGTGTGTGTGTGTGTGTGTGTGTGTGTGTGTGTGTGTGTGCATTCTACGAATCATCACGATATCCATAGGTAAAGCCATGAGAAGAGATCAAGAAGAGGGGAGCCCTGGCTGTTTTGCCTCAGTGGATGGAGTGTCCGCCTTCGGACTGAGGGGTCTCTGGTTTGATTCCAGTCAAGGGCATGTGCCTTGGTTGTGGGCATGTCCCCAATGGGGGTGTGTGAGAGGCAGCTAATTGATGTTTCTCTCTCATCAAAGTTTCTGGCTCTCTATCCCTCTCCCTTCCTCTCTGTGAAAAATCAATAAAATATATTTTTTTTGGGGAAAAAAGAGTGTAAATTAATAAGAGAAAATGTTGAAGGGCAGAGTACAGTTACCTTCCAACATTAGCAGATCTTGAAGTGAGAAGAAACAGAAAAGGGACTGAAGATTTGCCAGTCACGTAGGAGGACATATGGGAGCTTGTGATGTTCAGAAATCCACATGTATTAAGTGTTGACTTACATGTAGTAAGTGATCAGTAGTGTCAAATTCTTATCAGGATGTTCTGTCAACATGTGCTTTTGCAACATGCTTTGCGTTCAACTTTGCAATGTTCACCCAGGGTGATTAAGTTAACTCTGGTTTATTTTTAGTGTTTTAAAACCTAAAAATAAACCTAAATATAAAAATATCCCTAAACCTTTTAATTTTTTTTCTTTTAGTCAGCTAATTATTATTTTAAAAGTGCTCTATGGACATTCATGTCTCATTTTGTTGTGCATGTATGAAAACTTTTCTAGAGGGTACACCTAGGAGTGTGAACCTATGGGTTTCTAGGTTACAGCTATTCTAATCTAACCATGTATTGCCAATTGCTTTTCAAAGTGATCATATGAATTTACATTATCACAGGCAATATATGAAAGTTTCTATCCTTCATTACATAATTAGGATTTTGAAAATTTTACCAATTTAATAGATAAGTGGAATTCCATTGTTTTAATTTGAATTTTACCTATTACTAGAGAGATTTAATATTCTTTTCACAATTTGAGGTATTTTTTCTATGCTATGCTCAAACTACTAGTATATTTTGGTCACATTTTTATTTGGTTGATTATCTTTTAAAAATTTGATTTTAACGAGGTATTTATGAACTCTAGATATTGATCCCTTGTTGAATGTATGCATCCCATTAAAAGGGGATTAATTAGAGAAAATATTTGAATATTGCTATCCTTAGAATCCAAGTCATGGCTACTATTTTCATTTTTTATAGTGTCATATTATAAATAGAAAATTTAGGTTTTTCAAATAATTGGAACAGTCAATATTTTCTATGTCTAAGATTTTGCATTTCTGAAATATAACTAACAGTTTCTACCTCACTTTATTGTGATGTTTCAATGAAATAATGCAAAGCAGCACATCATTGCTAAGTGTTTGGATCATGAAATAAACTCAGTGACTATTTGCTTTTATTATTACCGAATCCTTCACTATGAAAAAAGTTTTGGGTGAAATATAATTTTATGTCTGAGACAGGAAAATGAAATAACTGTGCTAATTTAAAATTCAAACTCTATCATATTAGTGTATCAATCTGCAGAGATCTGTAAGGCAATTTCTGGACTCTCTATTTTGCCCCAATACCCTCTGATTTAATTAATAACTTAATATAACAAAACAAGAAGTTTTGACAATTAATGCAAGTCTTCTCACCTTAATCAACACTCTCCTCAACATTGTCTGGATGATTTATTCATTTTCTTTTCAATGTAAATTTTAAAATAAAAATGTTCACTTTTATGATAAGAACACCAATACCCTGGACATTAAATGGTTTATATGCCAATGATGGAAACTCATTCAGTTTGATATGCAAATAAATTAGTACCTACTACTATAATTTTGAGTACAGATTAGCCAGAAATAATAGATGGTAAGATCAATATAGTCAGAGAAAAGCAGTTACTATCATGCAAACAGTCCACATATAAAAATAGATCTTAAAAAATTGAAGACATATAGTAGTCACACTATTCAAAAGATCTTGCAAAACTAGCATATGACTATTATGTTAGACAAATGACTTACAAATTTAGACTAAGTGGTTTTCATCTTTATTTCTATAATTATCAAACCATTAACATTATATGGAAATGTTATTTTTATGTAACATAATCAATTTAATTTTAGGTATTAACAATACCTCTTGTGAGATCCCAAAATTAAAAACACAAAAGCTCAATACTGACTTTTAACAACTCCTTCAGACATTGAAGAAATTATAATTCACTCTCTTCATGCACTTTATTTAGAGGGTTAGAACATCAAATACAATTAATATGAAAGATTACACCCTGTCAGCTAAAGCTGATCATTTTTTTGCTTAATTTGTTTTTTATGACACTTTATGAAGAATATTAAATGCATTAAAAAGCTTTCCAAAAATTTCTAACCAATGTTGTTGAAGACAAGCTGATTTTTAAATGGAAACCAACTCATAATTTCTTGTTTAGCTTTTATATTTCTGTATTAATCTTTATTTTAAATGGAAACTCAATATTAGGCTTCACTTTTTATCAACTTATTAAGTACAACTTATATATAATGAGCCACATACATTTATTATATGGTTGAAATTCATTATATGAATTTTGACTCACGTAGACACCGATATCACCACTACCACAACCAACACTACATGTTTCCATCACATCTGAAAGATGTGCTCCTTGGTAATCCCTTGCTCTCTCCCTCACTGTACCCAGGTGTGAGAGATAGGGCTGCTGCAGGTAGAAGCTCTGCTAATTCAAGAGTGGAAAGGAGGCTCTAGCTGGTGGGCTCAGTGGATAGAGTGTCAGCCTGCGGACCAAAGGGCCCCTGGTTTGTTACTGGTCAGGGTACATGCCAGGGTGCTGACTTGATCTCCAGTAGAGGGTGTACAGAAGACAGCCAATCAATGATTCTCTCTCATCATTGATATTTCTATATCTCTTTCTCTCTCCATTCTTCTCTGAAATAATAATTATATATATATATATATGTATATATGTGTATATATGTACATATATATATATATGTATATATGTGTATATATGTACATATATATATATACATATATGTACACACACACACACTCTAGTAGTCTGGTGCATGAAATTTGTGCACATTAAAAGGGGATTCATTAGAGGAGATATTTTAATATTGCTATTTATTCTTTCTCTATAATAGAAGTGTCAGAGATGAAAGATAATTAGTAAGGAGGGAATTCTGGGAGGATGGCGGCTGGCAGGATGAAGGTGAGGGAGAGAAGTGAGTGAAGGGACGAAAGGAAAGTGTGTGGATGTGTGCAGTGTGTGTGTGTGATTGAGTGAGGGACTGTTGAATCTCACAGGAGCAACAGGGGCTGACAGTCCAGGCTCTCTTGCATAAGGAGAGATTATCACCAAGGCTGGCACTCCCCGGACTGCGGGGACTCGGGTGTAGAGCCCACGCCATCTTGAAGGGGAAAACGGCCTTTCTTTGGGAACTCATCAGCACCACCAACCAGACAGGCCTTGGAGCTGCCCTGCCACCCAGCAGCCACTCCAGCCAGAGTCCTGCAGCCTCTCGGACCCTGGGACCTCCACCTCCAAAGCACAAGACACCCATGAAAAACGTAATGGTGGCAGAATAAGCCAAAGGAAAATCCTTTGGGCGATAATAAAAAGGCTCCCAAGTCAATGTTATAGAAAAAGATTCCTTTAGTAACTTTTGGTTGAGAATATGTTTATATACTTTCAGAAAACAACTCCAAGACCAAGTGGACTCCTGCAACAGAGAGGAACTGACAGGTCTGCTCCAACCATGAAGACAAGAGGAGAAATAGTCCAGAGATGGAAAACGCTGATGATGCCTTGCCATGTGAGCAGTCAGCAGTTGTGCATCACTACAGGATGCCTAGGACCAAACCAGAGAGGGTCGAACCTGCATTGCCACCATGTGTCCACCATCCAGATACCATTGCTGATGTGTATACATCAGGAACTGTTTGACATTGAAACTGGGACTCAAACATTTTTTGTTCTTGTAGGTTTATTTCTAGCCTGCAGAGGCAAGAATTTTTTAAAGAAAAGAATTGGGGGCTGGGGAGGGTGGAGAAACAGATACAGAGGCAAAGAAGCAGTGAACAGATTGTCATACAACAGTGGTAAGGCAGCGGGGGCTCTAAGATCAACCGAAGGACTTGTACACGTGTGTAAGCATAGCCAATGGGTACAGGACACGGTGGGAGGGGGGACAGGTGATGGCATGTACTGGGGGGTAGGGAAGGCCTGGGGGAGGTCAATAGGGGGAAAAAAAGGAGACATGTACTAGTATTTGTAATACTTTAAACAATAAAAATATATATTTTAAAAGAAAGATAATCAGTAAAATGTATATGTCTTCTGTTGGTTCTGTTTCTCCATAGAATCCTGGCTGATGCAGCTACCACTGCTGACTCTGTTCCTACTGAGTATTGACTTTTCCTTGGAGCTCTACACCCTCTCACCCTCTCCTTTCTACGAGTGTAGCCCCATGCATCTGCCATGTTACCCCCAGACCTCTTCCCTCTCCTGCTTTCTTCTCTCCTTGATTCACTTGATTACATTTTAGTGGTGTTTTTTTTTGTTTGTTTATTTGTTTTTAGGTGGATTTTTTTTTCTTAAAAATGCTGCTGGTAAATGCAGAAGCCCTCACAACGAGGCCCTGTGTGTGTCCTATGAGTCCTGATTCTAGCACTGACCCATCTACTTTTCCATTCACCTCACCCACTTTGGTGGATGCTTCTGTCCCTAGTGTGGTCCTTACACCTGGTATGCGATGAATATTTATTGAGTAAGTGTATGAATGAGAATAAGATGATGTTTATAAAAATCAGGGGATTGCTGTTGGTGTAACCTGGGTCAAGGATAAATAGAGCTCCGTCAGAATTTTCAGTTTATAAATGATTAGAGACACTTTTATAATAACCACTTGCAAAGGGAGGTGATAGAAACATCTCTTTTTCAGATACTGAATGTTATCCTGAGGCCTTTGTAGCACATGGGTTACTGGAATCTACTTAAAGGCAAGACAATTTTTTTTTAAAAGTGAGCATGTTTTAACTTTACAACTATAAGTTAAATTTATAAAGTGTAATTTCCTACACTAACTAAATTTGATCATTGTTTTCAATTCTGTAAAACATTTAACAAAATGTGATGTGCGTACCCACATTAAAATGCAACTTCATTGGTCAAAACCAGCTTGATGTAGTAAAAGTCTGATCGGAAGTGTGTCAAAGAACATTCATTGCCGTGAAGGGCGGCAAACCACAGGAGGGAAGGTGGCTGTTCTAACACAGACACGCAGGAGGTTCTGGCTAATCTTGTTTGACTCATCTGCCTTCTTGATTAGGTGGTGAACAGTCTTATTTTATTTTATTGTAGCTTCTTGTTGTGTTTGTTTTCAGTTAGTGGAACAGGAAGAACACTGTAATTCTGAGCCTGTAGGTCCTGGTCATGGGCTGGGCCCATTCCTTTAGTGAGGAAGGAGCTCCTTTCAACTGGAAGACTCCTATTTATTTATTTATTTTTTAATTTAAAGTGATTTCAGAGAGGAAAAGAGAGGGAAAGGGAGACAGACACATGAATGATGAGAGAGGATCACTGATCGGCTGCCTCCTGCATGCCCCCCCCCCCCCCTACTGGGGACGGATCCTGAAACTTGGGCAAGTGCTCCAACCAGGAATCAAACCATAACCTCCTGGTTCATAGGTCAATGACTCCACCACTGAGTCCCATAGTCTGTGAGGGAGACTCTTACTTCTATCACTGGCCCTTCTCAAAGAGGGAGCTTCTGATATTCCCGTCATATAATAAAATTAGTTTCCTTTTAAAAAAAACTTGGGTCTATGAAGATTGGATAATGTTGAGGTGCTGAATTTTCTAAAACTTTTATTTCCAGAAAGTTGTCCTAGTTCTTTTGTTCAAAAGTATCACGTCTGAGGCCACACTAAGTCTTAGTTCCACCCCAGAGAAGTATTGTTCAGCTCCGGCTACTCCTTAGGATCACCTGGAGAGCTTTTTAGAAAAGAGAAATGTTTGAGCCACAGAACAGACTAATTAAACTGCCACCCCACAGGGGAGGACCACGGCCTGCACATTTCCATAAACTCGCTCAAGGGATTAGGAAGCGAAGCTAAGCACAGACAAGCACCAGTGCCCTAGTGCCTGTGTCTGGTTTAAAGTCGGTTCACTCGTCCAAGTCTTTTTTTTTAAATTTCTTTATTGATTAAGGTGTGACATATGTGTCTTTATTCCCCCATTAGCCCCCATCCCCCCACTCATGCCTTCAGCCCCCTGTTGTCTGTGTCCATTGGTTAGGCCCATATGCATGCACACAAGTCCTTTGGTTGATCTCTCTCCTTTACCCCCACTCTCCCCTGCCTTCCCTCTGAGGTTTGATCAATGTTTCTCTGTCCCTGGATCTGTTTTTATTCATCAGTTTATGTTGTTCATTATAGTCCATAAATGAGTGAGATCATGTGATACTTACCTCTCTCTGACAGGCTTATTTTGCTTAGCATGATGCTCTCCAGGTCCATCCATGTTGTTGCAAATAGTAATAATTCCTTCTTTTTTTAGTGCAGCGTAGTATTCCATTGTGTAGATGATCCACAGTTTTCTAATCCGCTCATCTGCTGATGGGCAATTAGGCTGTTTCCAAATCTTAGCTGTGGTAAATTGTGCTGCTATGAATGGCTATCATCAATAAATCAATAAATGACAAATGTTGGTGAGGATTGGGAGAAAAAGGAACCTTGGTGTGCTGCTGGTAGGAACGCAGATTGGTGCAGCCAGAGAATAGTATGGAATTTCCTCAAAAAAAATGAAAATGGAACTCCCATTTGACCCAGTAATCCCACTTCTAGGAATATATATCCCAAGAAACTAGAAACACCAATCTGAAAGAATATGCACTTGTCCAAGTCTTAATTCCAAATCTATGGATGCTCCCAAAGGTTATATTCCTGAGTTTTCTCTCTTCCCTTTAAAAATGTTTTTTTTTCTTATTTTAAAGAGACAGCAATGGAGAAAAGTACAAGGAAGAAAATAGAGGCACATCTGATCTTACTGCTTAGAGGATCAGTGGGACTATTGTTACAATTTTAAGTTTAAAACATTTTTCATGTAAGCAAAATTACAGTTTTGAGCACATTCTCTCTTTAATGCTGTTTTATGGTTAAATAATTGAGCTGGAGCAGATATCAAGAAATGACCTGGTTTACAATTCTGTTTTTTTTTTATGTTTGTTTGTTTTAGAGTATATTTGTATTGATTTCAGAGAAGAAGGGAGAGAGAGGTGGACACATTAATGATAAAAGAGAATCATTGATTGGCTGCCTTCTGCATGCCCCACACTGGAGATGGAGCCCACAACCTAGGCATGTGCTGTGACTGAGCATCAAACTGTGACCTCCTGGTTCATAGGCTGACAACCAGTGAGTCACACCGGGCTCAGCTACAATTGTTTTTATTAAAATAAGGTTTAAAAAACAAATCCAGAATGTGTCACTGGGGTAACAGACAGGAACGATAACTCTCCAGCACACAGAAAAGGATTCCATATATGCTTCCCTCCAGGGTCGAGTGCTGTGAATCACTACAGATTTTGCCGTTGTAGCCATTACCTTGGATTCCTGCTACCTTATTGCTGATATTAATATTGTGATCTTAGCATGTGCATAAAGCTCTGTCTCTTTCTCTAACCACCGACTCAGAGTACTAGTGTAGGTACTAGTATCCTAGGAACCTGGCAAACTACCGATTTCCCTAATCCCCGGCCCTAATTCTGACTGGTGGCTGCAGGTCAGCCATCCTAGGAATATCAAAGGAAAGGACTTCTAGCCTGTTAGCAAACACACAGTTTACTTCCTGAAAATGGATTGTTGTATGAAGGGATGACTTGCAGTGAATGGCACAAAGAACTTCAGGTGCTTATCCCTATCCATCAGAATTGTAACTGAGTAAGAGGTCATGTTCTTTCCCTAGGAAAGTAAATGATTCTCTACTTTTTATGGCTGAAATTTAACTAAGACTGGCTCCCAATGTTACAGTGACCCTAAATAATGTTTAAGCCTAATTTCTGAGTAAATTATTTCAAAACTGGTTGAAAAGTTAATGAGATAATAATCACCCAGGAGAGAACAGCATGTAGCAGTAGCATAAACAGCAGCAGCCTGGCTTGCATATTATCTCTTATTCCAGGTCTCACATGCTCTTAATTGACTTAAAATACTGTGGTTCAAGTGGACTCAAGGTCAGTAAACAGGCCTATAATGCGGACAGAATTGAATTATATCTGGATTGTTTAAGGCCCAGACATATGGACATAGTTGAAGTAATTCGAGTAAAAAATGCTAATTCCTTATCTAACACATTAGGACAGTTACCCCAACAGAATTTCAGGAAACCTGGACAGTTTATTACTGCCAAGATAATAACAGTTATTGAAAAGCCGCAGTGTTGATCGAAGTTTTATTAACACGTATATGATTATCCCCTTCAAACATTCTGGGAAGATTATTTCGACTTTTTCATAATCATTTGCTGATACAAAGTGATAAAAATTTATAATGGAAAACACATAAGTAAAAAAAAAAAGTATGAGTTATCACCACAGCAAAGCAATGGTCATTCACACTTTAGATTTTTAGTGTCCCCCTCCCCAAACTTCCTTAAAATAAAATGGTTTTCCTATTGGAGACACTCTTTTTGTAATTTGCTCCTCAGACATTCTGTGTTGAAAGAGTGTCCATGTCACTATAGTTTCCACTGGCCTCCTGGGGCTGTCCTGAGTATCATAGCTTTTCTCTGCTTATGAAAGCATACACAAAAACGTTTGCACTAATGGTTATAGCAGCTTTATTTGTAATAGCCTCAAACTACAAACATGTCAAAAAGCAAAAACTAAAAATACGTACAATTGAAGTATATCCATTATATTCAATAATGTTGTTTTAAAATGTCCGTGGTTTTTTTAAAAAAACTCTTAATTTTAAACACTGGGATAGGTAGATGCACCGGGCTCTTAGGTAAGAACATTTTAGGGATTTAAATCTGAATTCCCAACATCAAGTTCTAGCTTTCTTACTATGCTTATGTGCTATATGTCATGAAAATTTATGTTGAGCATTTATTTCTTGTTTATTTTTTCATACCAAGATCATATTTAAATAATCAATTATTATTTTTTTGTTTCTTATCGTTTAAAGTGTTATAAATAGTAGTACATATGTCTCATTTTTCCCCCTATTGACCTCCCCATGGTCTTCCTTACCCCCTAGTACATGCCCTCATCTACCCCTTCCCCCCCAGTGTCTTGTATCCATTGGCTATGCTTATATACATACACACAAGTCCTTCGGTTGATTTCTTACAGTCCCCCTCCCCACTTCCCCTGCCTTCCCACTGTAGTATGACAGTCTGTTCAATGCTTCTTTGCCTCTGTATCTGTGTTGTTCTTTTTTTCTCCCTGATGCTTTTCTTTAAAAAGTAGACTAGAAATAGATCTATAAGAACAAAAATGTTTGAGTCCCAATTTCAATGTCCAATAGTTCTGAGTCCCAGTTTCGTGTCATCCTTGCGCAGGGGCTATGCTAATCTTCTCTGTATCGTTCCAATTTTAGTATATGTGCTGCCGAAGCGAGCACTGAGTCCCAGTTTCAATGTCAAACAGTTCTTTATGTGTACACGTCAGCAATGGTATCTGGTTGGTGGACAAATGGTTATTTGAAGGATGCAGTGTTTACATTTTTAGAAACTATGTTCAAATCGGCATGTATTGCAATTCCTTTTTATGGTTAATTAGTTCTTTGTAAGAATGCATTTCTTATAAGAACTAATAGAGTAGAAAAGGGAAAATTAAGAAGAAAACGAATCCCAAATTTATTTTTATGCTGACATTTACTCATTTTTATTCCAAACGTTATCTGGTTCTCTTAAACATATTCCTTTTGTTTTTCTGTAATAATTTGCTCTCAACACTCATCAAACAATTTAAAAGCACACAGGATTAAGGTATTCATATTCTATTTGCAGCTTATAAATTCAGTACAACATTTTAATCTATAAGATGATATTTAAAGTTCATGAGGAATATGGGAGTATACTGAGAAAAAGATTCTAAGCATGGATTTTGTCACTTGCTTCCTGATGTCTAAAGAAATGTCTACCCCATAGCACGGGTGATCCGGACAGCTCCCTGGGTTCTCAGGAGATATTTTAGTTTCATTACACAGCATGTTTATTCCAGATTAAGCATTAGATGGTACTACTATTATAATATCTAACATTTTCCCTGCAAATTATTTTTACCCTACTATCCACATTTGACCTTCATGGCTTAAGCTTTTTCAATAATACATCAGTCTTCATTTAGGGATGATATTCCTCTTAAAGTTACTTATATACTCATTTGGGGTTCTTTATGAATAAATTTGTTTATTTACCTCATTTTAAATGATCTTTGCATGTAAATGAATATTTAGTTACCATCCTATAAGGTTTCGCTACAATAGCATTTGATTTTTAAAAACTTTAGTAAATGACTTATTCACATGAGCATTGTCCTTTAAAAAATAACTGAAACAGCGTTCATTCTAATGTTGAGGCCATTATTCTGAATATTTTCAAACTTCTAAAAGTTTCTGCAAATACAATGGTTCATTAAAAAATAACTTCTCATTAATAATTAATCTTGATCCTCTAATGTTTTAAATTAATGAAATTAAAAAAAATTGGTTGTAATCAAATCTAGATAATTCTGATATAAGAAAATACTTTATTTTATACAAGGTCTTACAAGACTGTATTCTGTTTTACAATAAATACATTGCTTCCTTAGGTGAGTTTTTGAAGAAAAATTTGCATACTCACTCCTGATTGGCTGGTGGACATGGCTTGTGGGTTAAATTGCATATTACTCTTTTATTAGATAGGATTAGAACATCAAAAGTTGGTATTAACATTTTCTTATAATGAAGTCAGGTCAGAAAAAGCTGTAGTCTGACATTTAATTTCTACTACATAATTTGGCAGTTTAATTGGTCCTTTCAGACCTTTTATGAATCTACACACGAACTACACATGTAATGTATGTTGGCATTAAAATTAATTCTGATACCAAAATCAACTCTGCATCGTTAATAGAGCATCTACTAGGGACTGGCCCCTACCTGAAAAGCCAGGGCCATGGAAACAGATGTCAAGTAGTACTGACTGCTGATGTTTAGACATGGCCTGCAAGTTAATAACATGCTTTTCATCTGTTGAAACATCGATGAGAAAGAAACATCGATCAGCTGCCTCCTGCAAACTCCCTATTGGGTATTTACCGCAACCAAGGCACATGCCCCTGACCAGAATTGAACCTGGGACCTTTGAGTCCACAGGCCAACGCTGTATCCATTGAGCCAAACGAGTTAGGGCTTGAAGAGGTGAACTTTTACTGTTCTTTAAAAAAAATCTTTGTTCACACAGTAGATGGGTAGTATAATTTTTGTAGCTTTCTATATTAGCCGATTTGATAGGACAGTAGTTTTGAGAAACTTAGTTATTGTTGGGGGATAAATCCATCGGTCTGCGCATGTTTTAATAAGAGGCATGAACCGTGTTTGTTCCAAACCATCTTTTCAGGACTGCCCGTGATTGATGAGGCAGATATGTCTCACGCTGGAGAAGAGGGTTTATTTACTTCATGTTTAACAGGGGTGGGGATTGTCCAGCCCATTGGCTGTATGAGGCCCGAGAAATCGTTTGATCTGGCCCTGCCCAGGCGTTATTTTTTGACTGAATACAGCAGGCTCAAGTTTAAGTTGATAATTGTGTGTGGACCACGGATGATGTTATAAATATCCACATGGCCTTGGTGGAAGAAAGCTTCTCACCCCTAAAGCCTTAGAAAGGAGAGAGAGACCCTCCTTCCAGAATACAGGCCAGCTGCACTCCATGGATCAGTAGCATAAGGAAATTCTGACTCCTGGAGCAAACGAGCAGGCATGCCTACTGCCGCTGTAAAACCTTCAGACCTGCCTTCCTGTAACGCAGCCCACAGTGGGCAGCTGTCACCGGGCGATCTTGCTGTTTCCCCATGAGGGAACTGGGGCTCAGAGATGTGGCATGGGAATGCATCGATTCTCTGGCTGCTGCTGGAAATTTTAATGAGTCCTTTCCTCGGACCCAGGGATTTCACCTTGTCCTCTAGCATCCGTGACACGGTGGAGGGCAAACATGTTAAACCTGATGTAAGGCGATCTCAGACCTCTGCCCATCTAGTGAGAGAATCAGAGGCCGATGGAGGCATGGCTTCTGGAAGAGAAAGCATGGAACCTAGAGGCCAATCAGTTAGACGAGGAAACCCACAGGTGTTGGTGGTGAGCACATGAGCAATTGAAGGTCAGCTAGGCAGTAGATGATGCCCTGGTTTATTGTCTGATGATAAGGAAACGCTGAGGTTGTGCTTATGGGCCAAATGTCAGGAAGTTAAAAGACACCTATCAAACGGTGGTGATGTTATGTTTTATCCTAATATAACATATGAGGATGCTTAAACCCTGCACCAAATCTACCCCTTTTCTAACCAAATTATGATCATCAACTGGCAGAGTTCAATTGGCCCTGTGGCAAAACAGCAAATCTAAACCGGGACCCTTCTCATGTGAACACATATTGCCGTTGACTCTTTAAAAAAGAAAATGGGGTTTGAAAGAGGCATTAGCAACCTCAGTCACTAAAGACCAATCCCCTTGGCTGGTTACACCTTTTTATGTCTAATATTACCCCTGGAGCTGGGGAGGCTTTAGATCATACCATTTTGTTCAGCTGGGGATAACCTACAGTAAGAATCCATGAGCTATTTGCCTTTTCCGCAGACCCCTTAGGGCTGGGATACAGAGAATGAGTTTGTATCACACTCCTATTTTTAACATGTCCCTGAATAAAGCTGTAATATTTCTCACCAGGTATTCATATTGCTTCGTATTAACAAAATGTGTGGGCTCAGGCAATTCCAAAGGCTCCCATTTAGCATGGCCAATTAATGCTGGTTTAAGGGCATTTTTTTGCATATTTTATTTAAAATATCAGGTAGGGGAAGTGTTCCCCAATCAGTCATAATATCCATTTTTAATAGTACATTAGGTATTGGAAATGCAATTACCGCACATAACATTTATTCAACCGTCCAAACACTTGCAAATTTTTACTCCAACCCCATCCACAGAAACATCCTGTATGCTCCAAATCTATGCTGCTCCTTTAAGAGGTGCCCCTCCTGCTTGCTATTGGTCCAAGGGGAAGACCTCTTTGTCAATCTAGAGGCCAGCTTTTGCCCACCCATTGTGCCCACCAGTGCTAAGATCGGTCCTGGGTGGGCAGAAGTCCCAGCGTGTTTCATACAACAGGTATAGAAATGTGCATCTACAATGAGTGTAAAAGAGGGAGATCTGTGTCCATTATGGGCAGAAACCAGGCAAATGTTAGAAATTCAGCTGGGGCTCACCCTTGGGCCAAGGCTATGGCGATGCAATGCTTGTTAGTGAGTGTACGCAACAGCTGACTGTCTTAGGGTTCAACTCCTCCTCTGTCCATGCCACTCTGAGATCTATTCAGAATTGCAGTAAAAGCTCTGAGTTCTATTGTCTTACAGTGGGTACTAGCTGCTATAGGGAAACTTCGATAATCTTGGAGAGACTCTGAAAAAGAGACACTCCCATGGGAAGTAATAGATGAGTAATTGGCTAGTATTTAGGAGCTTAATTTTTGGACTAGATTTAATACAGTGATAAAGGTGAACAATTGGGGGAAAAAAAAACTTACACAAAGAATTATAGACAAATGGTGAAAGTTGGCACCATTAACCTAGAAAACTTCCCCAGCCATTTTGTCCTTATGGATGAGTGGTCAGCGTGCACAGAGAAGGAAAGGGGAAATTGCAGATCCTGGCAGAGGACACATATGGATCTTGTGGAACTAGAAGGGTAACTGATTTGTTACTTATGGGCATCTTGCAGCGGGCATTCCCACAATGGGAGTAATCCAATTAGAATGGTGGTAGAAAATTTCCCCTGGCTTCCGCTATTTAATTGATGGCACCATTTGGCCCTGAAGGATGTTCAGGTTGGCTTCGATTCATTGGTCAGCGTGGTTCAGGAGGACAGAATTACTCTAGATGTAGTCCCTTTGGGCCAGGCAGAATCCACGAAGTCGTTAGTGCAACCTTCTGAGTCTGGATTTATAACTTAGGTTAAATGGAAAGGTTAATATGGAAACTTCAGTGGAAAGGCACTTGCTTTTTATATTATCGCTTCCTGGTTCAGGGAACTTTTCCATTTGGACAACTGCAGGCCTCACCTGGGTCTTGGGTCCTGTTGTGAGTCTTGGTTAAATGCTGCATGAGGCAAACTTAATGAATTTGGTCCCAGCCTGTCAATCAGATTTATCAGAGTGGTGAAAAAAATAGTGTATTTATTGGAAAAAAAATCGACTGGAGGCCACAGCAGTGTAGAAACTGGTGGTGGATATTTTTGGGGAGACAATCCTCTCTGGGTTTCTCACTTCGCTCGTTAAGGGAAAGGAGTTTCCCTGCATTGTGCATTAGGTCTGAGCACTTGAGTCCTTCTAAGTGACGTCTTCCTTTAAAGATAATAGTTGTCTAAGAAACGCTTGAAGAGTAGAATTTAAGATTTTTTTTTAAAACCATAATTGAAGTGAAAACAGGTTTTGCTGGGTACCGAAATATATTGGCATGAGCTTATTTCCTGGCCATATGGATTGAAAAAGAGGCTGGGTGTTGAGCATTAAATGAGATCATTTATGCAAAGTCCCCAGCATCATGGGCACATAGTAGGCATGCCTTAAATAGTAGGGATAGGACATAGATTCAGAAATCATTAACTTAAAAGGCTGTAGTTACAAATATGAACGTCGCTGAAGTTCTTCAGGAAGACTGTAAGAGAAAAAGAGAAACACACTGATGTAAATCTGGGGAAATCTGTCCTATTACGACAGGAAGTGAAGATCTGGTGAGTGAGAGGGAAAGCCCTGGTTAGAGGGTTAGAAGGAGAATAAGAATAGGACCACAGTCAAGAAAGCTGGAGCTTGGAGAAGGAAGGCTGGTCAGGCTGGTAGCTGCTTGGAGCTGTCAAAAGCACACACATGGACTGCTTTGTCATCAGGAGGGTCATCGGTGAGCTGAGTGAGCCTGGATCCATCTTGCATTAACTAACTAAGGGGAGGAAAAAATGGAAAATTCAAATTGAGTTTTCCTGAATTTAGTATTTCAGAGAAGTCATGTTTAGAATGCTGTTATTTGGAGAGAAGGAAGACTCATTCACCCCTTAAACTCTCTGCTAAGAGGTAGTAGATAATTGGTGGCAAGAACCTGGCAGCTCGGCTGCCCCAATCAAGCTTCAGGAGCCACAACACTCAGTAGTGAAGGGGTCTCCTTGGTAAATCATCACAAGCTGAGACACACTCACACACCCGCTGACTGAGCTGTTCAAGGACAGAAGCACCATCTTATTCATTCGTGTATCCAGGTACGACGGGGCCTGTCACTCAGTGGATGCTTAACAAAAAGACTTAAATGTTAAAGTGTTTTGGTTTAGTTTAAAACTAGAACCAGAAACATAATTTCATGGCTTATTCAAAATAGAATAATATGTCAAATTTAGGAATAAAACAGGGTAGAGTACTTCATTTTTTGGAGTAGACAATAGATGGAAGGTCTTTCTTAACAAAGGTAATTGGCTGTGTTTAGAGTTTTGCTTTGCTTATTTAGGCTATTCTTTATTATGAACCATGGCTTTTACTAAGTTGTATGAGTAGAAGCAGAGAAGTAGTCATGTGAGCTAAAGCATAGTGCCTGGCAAGGTAGGAATTTAAGTAAGATATGAAGCTATGCCTGGTTAAGTCTACAAGTAAGAGACAAGAGATCAACCAGCCTTGAAGGATGAATTTACCCCATAACATTATGCTTTTGTTAGAAATTGTTATAGAAATGCAGATATCCTCTCCAAAATAAATTTTAATATCTGATTAGTTCAAGTTTATTTTGAAATGAAAATAATTAATTGATGATTTATATTCTCACAAGCAGTGTGAGCATTCTAGTTGCTATCATCTTCACTAACACTGGTAGTTATTGTCAGCTATTTTTTTTTACTTTTAATCATCCTAATAGGGTGTAGTGGCATCATATTGCTGTTTAATTTACATTTCCCTAATGACCAGTGATGTTAAGCATCTGTTCACATGCTTGTTTGCCATCTGTATCTGTTCCTCACTGGAGTCTGTTTAAAACTGGTGTGCATTATTTTTTTTTAAATGGGCAGTTTTGGTTTTGAGACGTCTTCCTATACTTTTGGTATGAGTCTTCCACCGATGGATATTTGAAAAATAGTTTTCTTTCAGCCTAGTGCTTCTTTTCATTGTCCTAACTTGCTCTTGGGACGTGCATAAATTTTAAATTTGTTGCAATTGACTTTGTCAATTTGGTACTTTATGGGTCATGCTTCTAATGACATTTCTGTGTTAAGATACACCTCGTGCCTAATCCAGCCATGCCAGTTCCAGGTATTAAGATAAAGTACGTGTTCGTTTGAAGACTCATACATGAATGTAATGCAACTTTACTTGTGATACCTGAAAACTGTAAATAACCCATATGTCCATCCACCAGTGAATGGATAAATAATAATAACATATCCATGTACAGGCAGCCCTCGGGTTACGTTGGCCTCAACATATGTTGTTTCGTGGTTACGTCGCCATCTTCCATTTGTTTGTTAAAAAAAGTCCCATAATTTTGATGTCTGTACATACGTGCTATATGGTATTTATTTATTTATTTATTTATTTACCACAAGTAACGGTCAGGAATTGTCATCTTTCTTTTAATTTTTTTTTTTTACCAAGTCACATCATTGCTACTGTGTGTGTGCTCCATGTGAGTGATGTAGGTGTTCATGTGGGTGGGTTCCCACTTACAGTGAAAATTGCGTTACGTCGCCTATAGGAACGGATCTCTGACGTAACCGGAGGAACTACTGTAATTTGAATACTACTCAGCAATAAAAAAGAAATTACCATTGGTAGATGCTACAATATGTATGGATCTTAAAATAATTCTGAGTGAAAGAAGCCAGACTCCCTAATCCCTCTAAAAGAGTATGTACTGTGTTTGCATTTATGTAAAATATCAGAAGATTCCTGCTAATTCACAATGGAAGAAGATATTATTCCCCCAGGAACTAAGGGTTGGGTGGGGAGGGGCATGAGGGGCTTTAGACGTTGACGAACAAGCTCATTATTTTGATTATGCTGAGAGCTTTATAAATTATACACTTTAAATAGGTGCGTTTTATTGATGTCAGCAACATCTAACTTACCAAAACTGTAAACAAATAGTTTGAAAGAATTCTAGTGTTTGCTCATGAACCCTTAGAACATCTAGGGCAGTGATCGGCAAACTGTTTCGGCTTGAGAGCCGCAGTTTGCCACTCTGTTGACTAATGATTTTGCTGACCATTGGTTGACCCAGACTCTGGATTCCAATAATTACAGACTGTTGTTGTTCCATGTAATTAAGGCCCTATCCTAGTGGTTGGCAAACTCACTAGTCAACAGAGTGGCCAACTGCAGCTCGCAGGCCACAGTTTGCTGACCACTGAAGGGGACTACCGAACTTAAAAAGGAACATGCTTTCTAGCCATCCACTGGGAGCTCTTCACATTCATTGGAGTGGCACAGGCATCAGCAAAAATAAAGAGATGAAGAATAACCATGTGGGGACACATGTCTGTGTCTACGTGCCTCCTGATGAATAAGCTGTGAGAAAACAGCAAAGCAGAGGGCGAAGAAGGGTGCATTGTCACTTAACTCCTTAAAATAAGAATAAACATGTTGCATGGTTAATCAAAGAGCTCATAGATATGAATGCTTTATAACTGTACTTGATTATGAAGTAGAGAGTAGAACATCGGTAACAGATAATTAGCCAAATGCAGGAGACAATAGGCATTTGTGATACGATCTAACTCTTTTGTGAAGAGTTCGCTTAGTAACAGCTTAACCAAGGAGGTCAGAGGCAGGTGGCATGGATGAGAAACGGGTCATTAACTGGACAAAGTGCGTGTGATGTAGAGACAGATGAATAATGAAGACAAGGGCACTTGTCATTGGTGATAAAGCAGAAAGCTATTGCACTTTGTGTATGTCCATCTTTTCAAGTTCTTCCAAATGGCCTTCTCCAGGGCAATGTGTTGGGTTCTGTATTTAAATTTTTTTTTTTCTGGTGTATCCCAGGGACCTCACATCGCAGTGGTGATGATAATTATAATTACCAAGCAATTGTTGAAAACTTGAAAGGACATAGAAAGAGAAGACACTATAAATGCGACAATTTTTTAGTATATTTAAATGGTTTCTGAAATGTTTTTACAAGTTTATTTAGTATACTTATGGTTAATTAATTGTACTCATGAAATAATTTGAGTGTTGATTTAGCCATCTCAGGACTGTAGAAATACTATGAATTGCCAATAGGTTTTCTAAATTTGATCGTGCTGATTTTTCATAAATTAGAGTATGATTAACCAAATTTAAATTGAAAATGTAAAAGAAGTTATAAGAAATGACATATTGTACCTAATACTAAATTACAGTGGGTTATTAAATTAACATTTGCCACATTATAAAAGTACTATCTGATCAATTTAGAGAAATTGAAAAAATACAAAAACACAGAAATTAAAAAATCTTATCTGCGATTCCACCATTTAAAGATAAGACTTTAACATTTTTATGTATTGCCATCTAGCCTTTTCCCCACATGAATATACTAGAGGCCCAATGCACGAAATCCATGCAAGGGGCTCGGGCCCTGCCGCCATGGTGGCTGCCTCCCCCTTGGTCCCCACTGCTGCAGCTTCATCTGGAAGGTCATCTGGAAGGATATCCGGAAGGATGTCTGGTCCTAATCAGCATACTAAGCATTTATTATTATAGATAAGTGATAAACATGTGTTTGGTTTCATTCTATGTATATACTGTAGTACATTATTCTCATATCCAGTAACCCACTTGGAAATATAAATATCTACATTTTCCTTATAAAACAATTATGTACATGTGTCAAAAGCCTCAATCTATATATATAAAAAAGCTAATATGCAAAGTGTCTCCTAGGGAGTTCTACGGGGAGACTGCGAGTTTGACTGCTTGCTATGACGTGCACTGACCACCAAGGGGTGGCATGGAATGAAGGAAGGCCTGTCTGGCAGCTAACATCTGGGGAAGGAGGTCCCCAGCCAGCCAACAGCCAGAAGGCCCCCGTGGCCCTGCCTGTGCGTGAATTTCGTGTATGGGGCCTCTAGTATATTCACATTACGTTATAGTTGGGTGTGCTGAGACCACAGGATCTTTCTCTCTTTGGGGCCTGGCCAGCCTTCTCCTGAGCTGGCTCTTTGTGGGACACTGTACAGATGAGCAGACCTGCCAGAATGCTGTGGGACCACGCTTTCAATTTCATAAAAGTTATTCTCTTCAGCCAAGCAGGTTGAAGGCGGCTCCTCATGGTGGCTGAGGGACTGTGCTGCTTTCACCACTGTGGGAATGGCGGGCACCTATAATGAACAGTGGTCATTTCCCTCAGACTAGAAGCCCTTCACCCCTGTTTCTGATAAAATGCCTCATCCCTTCTTCTCTCTACTGCACCCCTTTGCCTGTGTTGCCCCAGTAGGAGGGAATGTAAGTACCCTGTTGCTCGGGCCCAACAGGTACTGTACTTTGGACTTGGCCCATCATAGTACCTCAATGCCCTGGTGATAACAATTTGCTCAAGGCCCAGCATTTTTAACCCAACCTGGGCTAAGCAGAGTCATGCCTTGATGTTTTCTATCATAGATGAAGGATCAGAGACTCTCTTTACTTTGGAGTTAGCATGGCCAGTATAGTTTTGAAGCTCTTTGTCGCCATCTCTCCACATCTCTCATTTTCATCCCTCCCCGTTAACTTCTACCACCAAGTTGAGAAAACTTGTTTGCAAGCGAACGAAGCCGATATCCATCCTGTGACAGAGCTAAGAGGTGGAAAATGTGCCAAGGTCACCATCAGAGCAGTCGGGTCAGCAATGTGGGAATGTATGCAATTATTTAACAGTTCCCATGGCTTGGGTGTCTGTCTTCTCTAATAAAATACAGTTCTGAGTTCATTATTTCAATAGATAACTATTGGACCATAACATACCAGCAGCAGCAGCATGGAGTAAGTGTAGGTATGTGTGAATACATATGTGTGAACACATACATGCGAACACATTTTAATATGTACTAGTAAGTCTAGTAAAAGCTAAATATCGCTGACGAATACATTCGATAGAAGGAAAGAAGAGGCTTTCTAAATTCTATATTCTAAACTAAAAGAGCTCTTTCACCTTATTGTCATTACCTAAAAATAGTACAGTCACCACCAGTATTTACTGACTTGAACCCCAAGGGGGAAAGTTTGAAAATGCTATGAGCTTCTTAATGTGATGATCTGAGCTACACAAGCCAGAACACCTGCCAAGTGCTATGTAGCTGCTAATTTCTTTTGCCGGTTAATTTTAGGGTCAAAGAGTGTGGTTATATTTTAATGAATACTTGAAATGACGTTGGCTTAGCCCTGAGAACTGTATGTGAGGGAAATAAAGTGCTCATGCCAGTGCCATTGTTATGCCTGGCTCCTGGTAGAATCTGGACACCGTGAGCTGACCTTGTATCTTCACGCATAGCTTGTGTGTCAGGAAAAAGGAATCAGATCCCTGTCGGCCCTGGTGTGCCGTCTCTTCACTAACGTGTTCGGGAATGGGGAGCCTTCTAGACATCCACTGGCCTTCAACTCTGACCTCACCATCAAAACGTTCCCCTTTCCTTTCCTATCGTGGCTTTCCCCCGCCCCCGGGACAAACAAGTGTCATGAGAGACTGTTCCAGGAGCTGTAGCTTAGACATCTTATTGGCTCTCAGCCGTGGCCTACAGCCTTTTGCCTGTGTTGTGACCTTCAGTTTTCTTCATTGTTTTTGGGCAGGAGTTCGACCCTGCTCCTGAGATGTGGGGATGCAGGGCTGAGGGGTGAGAGCGACTTTTCCAGCGGATCCTAGTAGGGGAGGGTCGGCGACCTGCTGGGTCTGTAGTGGCAAGGGGTCTCCAGAAAGCTGCTCTTGGCCAGAGCACTGGGTGATGTGCTCCTGCAGTGGTTTTATTATGTCCACAGAAGTCTAACCTCAGTCCTAACGGCGACTTCCTTCTCTAAGCTTCTAAGTCTAGGTAGGCATGTCCCTCAGCGCTAGGGGGTGCGGTGATTTTCTGTGATCGTGTAACAAATGACCACAAACCTGGCAACTGAACATGTGTAGTTTGTTTGTTAATTAATTATTTAATTAATTTTTAAATTTTAGAGGGGTGGAAAGAGGGAAAGACAGACAGAAACACATGTGAGAGGAACACTCAGCCAAACTGGGTAGGCTGGGCACGTGTTTTATCTCGCCATTTCCACGGCTGAGGGGTCTGCACACACTGTGGCTGGACCTTCTGCTTGGGTGTAAGTGGCTGGAATGGAGGTGTCGGTTATGTTGTAGCCTCCTCTGGAGACGGACTAGGGAGGAATCGTTCATCTTTTTGTTGTTGCTTGTTTTTGTGTGGTGTGTGTGTGTATGTGTATGTTTTCTTTTTGTCCAGAATCCATTTCCTTGTGGCTGTAGGACTCGGGCCCCAAGATCTCACTGAGCACTGGCCAAACCACCCTTTGGCACCAAGGTTACTGAGGTTCTATTTCCTGTAGCCCTTTCCACAAGCAGTTCACAGTTCACACATGGCTGTTTGCTTTGGCAAAGCCACCTGGGGACCCTCATCACAGTCAGCTCAGACAAAACCCCATCTTTTATATCCTGATGAGAAGTGATATCTCATTGTGCCTTCCATCTAATATTGGTTAAAAGCAAGTTACAGGTGTGGCTCAGTGGTTGAGCCTCAACCTATGAACCAGGAGGGCATGGTTCGATTCCTGGTCAGGTCACATGCAAGTGTTGTGGGGTCCATCTCCAATGTGGGGCATGCAGGAGGCAGCCAATCAGTGATTCTCTCTCTGCCATCATTGATGTCTCTCTTTCTCCCTCTCCTTTCCTCTCTGAAATAAATTTAAAAAAATATAAAAAAACCCTACTAATTTCCTTTCTAAAAGAAAGAAAGGAAGAAAGAAAGGAAGGAAAAAAGAAAGGAAGGAAGGAAGAAAGATCATTCTAGCACGTCACCCAATGGGGTCAGTTAGAGTGTCAGTGCACAGGTATGGCTGCCTCTAAACACCAGGGAGGTCTCTTTACCACTTTTGTTAGCTCACCAACTTTTACCTGGCTCACAGTTCTTCATATTCCACTTGTTGAAAACACTTGTGTGGTTTGCCTTGCGATGAGATCCTGAGTGACACAGGCCGTCTCTGTGGCATGACCCCAGTGTCACTCATAAAGCTAAGCTGTTTGCACAACTGAGCCCCCAACCCTTGGCCTTGTCTTCAGGGGCAGAGCTGGGAATGTTACTGATGGAGCCTGAATTGCAGGAAAAGTGGGGATAAAGAGCGCACTGTTCTCAACGTTTACTGGGTGTGACAGGATTTTGAATTAATTCCCCATAACTCGCACAGGCTCCACTCCCCTCTCCTGCCTGCAGGGCAAGCAGGCCCAAGTTCAATGGGGGATCCAGAGGGCATATGCCCTTTCAGTGTGATAAATGTGTTCGCTATTAAGCTAAATGTTTCTTGACTTTCGAAAGGAGGACATCAGGATGGCCCTTTAACGTATTTATTTGCCTTGCTGTGGAGGTAGTCAAGGTCTGCTGCATTTGGCGGTGTGCTAAATGAGTGTTTAGCTGAGGTGCTCGGGTGGTTTTATTGGGAAGGTTAGCTACAAAAATGAAGGTGTGAGGTTATTGGAGGACAACTTGACATCAATTAAGTTAAATGCCTATTAAATTCTCCATAGTGAGAGGATTTCTTAAAACCAAGAGGGAATGAAGCCTTCCAAAAAGTGAAGTAATCTGACAGTGTTCTTCCTATAGAAAAGGTTTCTTTTGACACAATTTCTGGATTTTTTTTTGCAGCAATTGAAAAAACAGTTTGTAGTTGATAAAGAAATAAAACAAAGTGGAGGGAAAGGAAAATTAGGTTCTTTCAGATACTAGGAGCTGATATCATTTATTTTCTTACTTTTCCTGCTTGCTTTGGTTTTTGCCAAAGTAGTAACTTCAAGCTGCTTTGCCTTTTCCCTTTATGCCTGCCATATAGACTTTCTAAAGCAAAGTCTTAGGAGGTTAATTGAAGAATAAATCAGTCCAAATGCATCAAAAGAAGCCTAAAAACACTACTCAGATGTATTTTGTTTTTTGAATAAAAAATGTGTTTTAAGATGGTAAAGTGATTATAAGTGATAGCCAACCACAAAGCATATTAACACTTTAACAGTCAGAGTGTAATCCTCTTGGACTTTGTGCGAAGCAAGCAAGGGCTAGTGTATGGACCTCCCTTTTAAGTCACCAGGAAGCAAGTGACTGACTTCTAACCTTGACATATTCGATGTTCTTCTATTTTAAAATGTTCTAAATCACAGTGAGTTTCAAGAAAGCATGCTATGTTAATAGAATTTATACATGCTTGTTTCTCAGATAAAGAAATGGTGAATCAATTATTAAGAAAAAACTATCCTTATATTTAAAGGGAGTATGGCCCAGAAAGCAAAATTCACATGACATTATTTAACCCAATCAAGAAAGACACAGGACCCAGTCCAGCATGGCTCAGTGGTTGATCATCGATCTATGAACCAGGAGGTCAAGGTTTGATTCTCGGTCAGGGCACATGCCTAGGTTGTGGGCTAGATCCCCAGAAGTGAGTGTGCAGGAGGCAGCCAATCCAGGATTCTCTCTTATCATTGATGTTTCTAACTTTCGCCCTCACCCTTCCTCTCTGAAATGAATAAAATCGTTTTATAAGAAAGATGCATGGAAGTTCTTTGGAAGAGGTAGACCTATCTTTTCCTCAGTACCCGCAAGGAGGAAATCTGGAGGCTCTGTACGAGCCTTTTGACCAGAACCATGTGATAAAGCCTATTTCTGACAACCCTGGGCGAGTGATTTAAATGAGAATTTCTAGAGTTGGTGAATTAGTTCAAGGTGAACATTTAAATCTAGGACTCTGGATACATGGGTTGTAGGGTGTGCCAGGGAGGGTGAGGCAAAGATCCAGTCCTCTGGCAGGGGCTCTCTTCTCTCATTCCCCTCTTATCCATCTCATTTTAAATGGGCCATGTGGGACCCCTCAGAAAAAGTAAATACGACATAGACATTTGGAATTCAGGCACACGTAGGTACACCCGAAGGCTGTACGAGGTTGGTTATATAATTGAGAGACACCAGAGTGCTAAGAGACTAGAGAGGAAAAGTTTGCCATGGAACAAATAGAGATCTGGCCGGGGTGCTAGGCTCTAGGTCATAGTCATTTGATATATAACATGGCAGCTAACACTGACACCTATACTTACACAGACATCTTGCTGGCTAATGGGTGCCCATGGAGAGAAATGGATGGCATGTGTGAAGTTCCAGAGCTGTCTCTTGTCCTGGCCAGTTTTCTCAGTGGTTAGAGCATCATCCCTCAGACCAAAAGGTCATGGTTTGATTCCTAATCAAGGGCATGTATGTTGGTTGCAGGTTCGAACCCCAGGCCAATTGGCACATGTGCAGGAGGCAACTGGTTGATGTGTCTCTTCATATTGATCTTTTTCTCTCCCCCTTTCTTTCCTCTCTTCTATTCTCTAAAAATCAATGGGAAAAATATCCTTGGGTGAGGATAAAAAATAATTTTAAGAGCTATCTTAATAAATTTTGTATTGTTTAGGGCCCAAGTTACCTTTTGGATTATCTCATTCTCCTTCCTTCCCTTCAGTTTTGCATAAACAGAAATATTCTCTTTAACTCCCTGGTCTGCAGGCATAATAAGGGACCAGCACTTTCCTGGACAGACTGGCTTTAAGGTGGTGGTAGTAGCTTGGCTGTTAGAAGGAAGCAGTCTGGCTTAAAGACCACTGAATTGGTGAGGGAGATACAGTCCTTTGGTGATTTCCACAAATACTTAAAAGAGGGACATTTCACAAAGAATTTGATCTCCTATTTGAGTATGGGGGCTCAGAACATTAGCTGTAAGTCCCTAGTAATGCATTTTTCTAACTCTGAAAATTTAATTTCTACTGGAAAGATTACTTATTTTTCAGATTGCACAAGATCCGGACATAACTGTTAGCGTGACTTCATATTTAAAGCTTGGCAACATTTGGAAAGTTTTGGTTAAAATGCCCAATAACAAAGCAATTTAAAAGTCAAGAAGAGCCTAGAAAAAATTTTGAAATGTATTAATTTCTTAATTACACAACATTACCTAATATGAAACATCTCTATATATAAAAACCCAAGCAACTGTTCAACCACTCAACAGGTAGCTATGACACTCACTGACCACAAGGGGGAGGATGCTCTGACTGGTAGGTTAGGTTGCTGGCCCTGGATTGGCTTGCTGCTGGGGCCCTGTCAGCCCTGAACCCAAGACTCAGAGAGGAGGGAGGAGGTAGCCCGATTTTTCAAAGAATCAGCTGTGGGTTAGCTTGCTGCGATATTAAAATATTTATTCTAATTAATTTCCTTTCAGTGTGCATGAATTTGTGTACTGGGTCACTAGTCTAACAGAAAAATGAAAGTAAATGCCCTGGTAAAAGAAATGTATATTTGTTTAATCCAGTAGAAGCAGGACAGGCTATCTAATTGATGATATTGAAAAAGGAGCCACCGGCCAGAAGTAGATGAAAATGGACCCCATGTCACAATAGACATGATAATAAATTCTAGTGGTATAAAAATGAAAATGTTAGAAATAATTTTAAAAATCTTTCAAAACAAAAATTTTAGAACTCTGTAAGAATAAGGGGGTAAAGGAAAACTTCTGAATCAGCGATAAAAATCCAGATGCTTTAAAAGTAAAGACGGGCAATTAAGTAAACCTATAATTATATACATAAAATTTTTGACTGGCAAATTATACTCTAAAGAAAATTAGGGATAAGAAAGAGATAGAAAAGAGCTCTTTGCAATGCTGATGACAGATGAAGGGTTATTATTTAATGTACAGAGGCCTTTACATACTGACAAGGGAAAGACAACCCGTGGAAGAAGTGGTGGAGACGGTGCATACAAAGTGGGTTGAAGAGCAAGTCAAACCAGCCAACCAAACCAAAGAGTGTCCACTTCTCCAAATAGTAGCTTCAAAGTTAAAGTCATTTGTACCCATCATCCCGACCAAATTTTAAGTGGAACTATTAGAAGGAGCATGTGGAGAATAGATATTCTCTCATACTGCTGATGGAAGTATGAACTGTTTTCTACTTTTTTAAAAAAGAGTTTGGCAACGTGTGTTAAAATTTAAAAATGTATATATCATTCAAACAAGGGGTCCCATAACTGGAACCTAGCACATAAAAATAAATATACAACATGTAAAGACATATGCAAAGTTACTCTTAATATTCAATTGCAAACAAAGTAATGCGACTCACAGGGGAAATGCTAAGTGTATGTTGAAATACAAAAAATGAATGTGAAAGAATGAATTGGAATTGTCCTGGTCATTCCATGATTATAGGGTTATATGAGTATGGGGGAAAATATGGAAGAATTAGATTTGTGACATGGTTCACAAATTTGTGAACAGGTATATATGGGGTGGAGTTTTCTTGTGGAGGTAAGGAGTTATTATGCTGAAAACTGAATGCATATGGTAATCACTTTTCTATAAACTAATGGATATTAATATTCTTTAAATATTAATGTACTGACATGTATGGCAGAGCGACCACCAACATGTTAGCAAGCATCGGGTGGCTCAGATTGGCGGGAGACAAAATGGCTTTCTATTTCTTCTTTAGAGTTGAATGTTCCCTTTGGTTATTTACAAGGAGCATGCATGATTTGTACAAACAACCCTATTTTCACTGTCAGCAAGGAAAGAATGGCCTGTCATTTCTTGAACAATGTTTATAACACTTTATACTGGTCAGAAGAGGTCAACAATCATACTCATGTCTGAGGTGGCTTTTCATATATTTTTGTTTCTACTGCTCGGAATACATTTTTCAATGACTATGATTTGATCTGTATGTTGCACAGGTCCCTGTGCATGCTCATGGAAAAATAAAATGGCAGTTTAAATAGAACTGGGAAAAGAGCTTATTCTACATAGGTGTGTTTATCTGTATAAAAGTAACTGAAATGTAAGCTTTGTCCACACAATACTATGGGAATAAAAAATTGTGGGCTTTGAGTTCTTGCCCTGACATTAGTCAGAGAAATACAGATTCTGGGTTTCTTTCATAAAAAGCCTTATCAAATCCAAAGCACCTTGGTTAGTAAAGATAAAAAGATTAGACGAGCAAGACGGGAAGATATTTACCACCGAAGTCAAAGAGCTGGTGTCACAGGGGCCTTTTGTGACTAGACCAGCGAGTGAGTCTGGGTCCTCCACACAGCAGAATCCATGGGCGATGGTTACTCATGCATGGATTCACCGTAAGGAACTGGCTCTAGAGCAGCGGTTCTCAACCTTCCTAAGGCAACAATCCTTTAAGACAGCTCCTCATGGGGTGGTGACCCCCAACCATAAAATTATTTTTGTTGCTACTTCATAACTCTAATTTTGCTACTGTGATGAACTATAATGTAAATATCTGATAGGCAGGGTGTATTTTCATTGTTACAAATTGAACATAATTAAAGCATAGGGATTAATCACAAAAACAACATGTAATTATATATTGTGAAATATTTATTTCTAATGACAAATAAATGAAATTTTTGTCTTGAATCGTGGTGTAGCACGTGCAACAGTCTTCATATGCCAACAGTAAACTACATTGCTACACTTTAGTACACCGAGGAGCAGTGTGTTGGTCCCTAAGACCATGGGAAATAGGTGTTTTCCACTGGTCTTAGGCGACCCCTGTGAAAGGGTTGTTCAACCCCCAAAGGGGTCACAGCCCACAGGTTGAGAACCGCTGGGCTAGAGGGTTCACAGAGGCTGCGGCACGAGGTCTGTAGTCAGCAAGCGGGAGACCCGGCCATGTGATAGTGTCAGTCAGCTGAGCCCCAAGACAGATAATGCTGTGCCCAGTGCTGAGGTGGCCGAGTAGCAAACCCTCCCTGCACACCTGCTTGTTCTGTGGAGGCTTCCAGTAGGTTGCAGGAGGCCTGTTCACATGGGGAGGGCATCTCCTTCGTCCGCTGATTCAAACATGAATGTTATCCAGAAACATGGCCACAGGGTCTCCCAGAGGAATTTAAATCAAATTACCTGGGTACACTGTGGCCCAGTCAATGTGGCAAACTCCCCATCTCGCCAAGAATGCCCAGGGCTCCAGGTTTAGGTGGCTTCCATGGAAATCTTGGTCTTGCTGATTTACTGTGTGATCTTGCATAAACTATTTGATCTCTTTACTTCTCAGTTTTCTCAAATATAAGATGTGAAGATTAAATGAGAGGGTTCATAGAATATCACCTGGCTTTTTCTAGCCACCTAAGATATGCCAACTTTATCATTATCATTATCATCATCATCATCACCATCATTATCATCATCATCATGATTTTTATCATTTGTCATTTAGGATATTCTTACCCTACAAGTATGCACAAGAAACAAAGCTTGGAACTGTAGTTTAATCACTAAAGTTATAAATTGCAATTTTTATAAGAAATTATATTTCTGTACCTAAGCTATATAATGTATTTTTTTCTAATTGAATTTGCTTACTTACAGTCTAACGTGAGCTTATTATTTTTATATATGGTTACTCCACCAGCATAGATAATGTAGAAAATTCTGCTGGTTAGAAAAGCTCAGATCCACTGGGTCTAGCTTTCTTCTTCCCCAAATAATTCAGACCCTAATCTGACAGGCAGCCAGGTTTCCCACAATAATAGTCATGGGGGGAAGGGAGTACAAAACAACAGATGGAGTCGGAAGAAATTCAATTATCGGCTTAATTATTGTCATTGTGATGAAATACTAAAATACTGTCTATTTAATGTAATGATGCTCAATGTCAAGACTATAAATGTACCCATGATTTCATTTATAACTTCAATGGGGGGAAAAGACAAAGGAGATGTCTGTAATACTTTCAAAAATGAAGATAAATTTAAAAATAATCATAAAGAGAGGCTCTGAAATCAGATCATGCGAGTTCAAGTCTTGGTTGCTTTTAACTTCCAACTAGTGACATAAGGCAAACTATTAACTTCTAATCCTTCCTTTTCTTATCTGTAAAATGGGAATAATAATGCATTCATCATGTTGTAGTAAAATAAAATAATTCATGGAAGTTCCTTGAACAATGGCTGTAACACTCAAATGTCTTCATTTTACCTATTAGTAATATATTATTGTTGTTATTATCCCTCTAACCTCATATTCCTTCAGATTTGTGTATTTAATTGCCTCCTAAATATGTCTACTTTTATGCCCTATGGGCAGTTCAGATTTAGGGTGTCTAAAAGTAACATATTCCCCCTAGCCAGCATTGCTCAGTGGATGAGCATTGACCTGTGAACCAGGAGAGGTCATGGTTTCATTACCCTCAGGGCACATGCCCTGTTGCAGGCTCATTAGGCGGCATGCAGGAGGCAGTCCATTAGTGATTCGCTCTCTCCCTCTCCCTTTCTCTCTGAAATCAATAAAAACATTAAAAATAAGAATATTCCCTCTCCTCATCTTTTCCTCATTTTTGTTACCAAACCAGAAACCCAGACATCTTTCAGTCTCCTTTACAATCACCAGCTAGTTGCCAAGCAAGACCCTTTATTGCCATATAGTTTCCTTAAATGTTTTGCTAATCCTTTTCCCAAGTCTCTGCCTTGATCGCATCTGCAGGTCAAATGTTCAGGCCTGACTCTAGTCTGGGAATCCTTGAGACACCTCTGTGGTTTTGTCACACCTGAAATGGCTGGGCCCACAGACTCAGGACTGGGGCAAATTCTGAGCTGACACCTGGTCTTTAACGTGGTGTCTCTTTCCTGCCATGGCCGTGGGGCAGCCGTGGGGTGGCCGTTGGGGCTGTTTGGGGACCTTCAGACACGCAGTGTTGGTTCTCCTTCTCTTTGTTCAGCTACCACCTGCTTCCCCTACAGCTCAGTCCAAGCACTGATGCCCCTGGGGAGTCTTTTACTGGCATTGGTTTTCCATTTCTCGGTGTGTCCAGAGTGTCTTGTGAAAACATTTATCGGAGAATCTGTGGTGCTTTTGAAAACAAAAACGGTGACTCTTACGAAGTGTGTCTGAAACATGGTTCGTGCTGAGCAATCTTGCCAGGGAGGAAGAGAAACCAAGATGACCGTGACCTTGGAGGCGTTCTCAGGAAGGGGCAGCTTGCATTCCATCCTCATCTTCCTACCCGTCTTCCTACCGTGGAAGGTGGGTCATTGATAGCACGGGAAGGAAGAGAGATGTTGACCTTCATTTGAACTTGAGCACTACCTGATAATTTGAGAATTCGTGCAGCTTAAAGAAAAAACCGTAATTTCAAAAACATTTTGTGTTTGTAAAGATGAATGTGCTGGGCCAGTGGGTCTTTCACATATAAAATCCATTTGTGCCTTTTTGTTTATGAATTGTAATCTCTACAAAAGGAACTTAGGTTGCTTTATTAACACAGCTAATCAGTATTTACCGTATTCCCAGAAAATGATTGCTTTTGACTGGATTTCAGTAATGTGCATATTACGAGAGAGAAGGAAATGGGGGTTTATTTTTCAAATTTCACTCCACTCTAGATGTTAGGATTTATATAAACTAAAGGATAAATAGAAACTTGGATTGGTATCCTTTTATTATCGGTTCTTATTAATTGACTTGGGAATGTATATAATTAGAGTTCCAATTAACTTGGAGACTTACAATCCTGCTTTATATTATTTATCTCTCTAAAGATATACTTGCTAAAGGATTAACATTTTGGCTTGGAAAATAGATTAACCACAAGAATTTTTTTTTTTTAACCCAAAAATGTGGAGTGATTTCAGCAAATGATACTGTCTTTTTTATAGGAACCCAGGTTAGAATCCTTTAGGAATATTTTCTTCCCTGGGCAAGGGAAGGCAGGATGATTAAGGCACAATCAGCCTCCTGTACTTCCTCAGTCTTCCTTGGGTTAATGTCTCTGGCTGTCCGTCAGGGTCCTTTGAAGTTCATCACTTTCTCTGAAGGTGATTTTCCTTATCCCCCTTCCGGAGTCACTAAATGTGGAATCTGCCCTGGAATTAGATTACAAAGAGGTTCCCCTTCGGACACAGAGAACAACAGCAGGTGTTGGTGGAGTCTGCCTTCCCTCATTGCACAGAGGCAGAATGATCCTGGCATTCGCTGTCGTTTTCTGTACCTACCTTATTTGTTAGGTACAAGAGCACACCTCCGGTGCTCTTTGTGGCAATGCTATCGGATGACACTTTTTTTTTTTATCACCTTCATGTCTAGTCCGAGTCCAACAATAAAACTGCCTTCAGGATGAAACAGGTGCCTTTCTGGGCAGAGAGTAATCTGTAGGGAGTTATTCTTTGCCAGGAACACCAACGGAAAACTAAAGAAAGCTAAAACAATTTTTCTGTCGGAGCGTGAACACAGAACTGTAGTTTCCAGGTAAAAATCTTCTGTGGATAGAGTGAGGAGAAAAAAAAAAAGCCAAGGATCGGCAGAGTAGTGGCCCCAAAACATCCCACACTGGGAGCTCACACTTCACCAGGAGGGAGCACTGGGATTGCTTTGTCATGGCAGCTGTGTGGCTCCAACACTCTGTGGATCAGTTTAAAAACATGTTATTGTATTGATTTATTATTAAAAAAGGTTTTTTTCCTCCTAAAATTTACTTCTTAACATACATTTATTTTCATTTGCTTCGTTAGGTTTCGGCTTTTCATGTAAATGCAGTCAACAATTCAGCAACCAAATAGTAACATGTCTTCACCTGTCCAGCACAGGGACCTGCTCTTTATCAAGGTGTGAGTGCTCTGAGCAATGCTGAGGTTCACTCCTGGTTTCTCCCCACAGAAGGTGGGAGCTACTGACTCCCCAGCTCCACTCCTGGGCCTTCCACACCCCTGCCCCTGTGATTAACTCCATCCTGGGATGGCAGGGGGTGAGGTCAGGCTGGTAAAGTCGGGGAGAAAACCTGGCCTGCAGAACCTACCTTTCCCTTATTGCCTCAGGGAGCAGGGTGCTCATGGGAAGGTGTTCTCCTCCAGCGAGGACCCTGCGGGACTGGTGGTCAGCGTGCAGAGTGGGGACGGCCTAACCTGCCTGGGTCTGGGGCTGATGAGCGCACAGCCACCTGCTCCATCAGCAATAGGAAGAAGGGCTTTCTCCTCCTCGACTTGACCAGAGCCTGTGTGACATGCTCTCTGAGCCTTTCACTGGACGGTCCCAGGCAGACGTGGTCCCAGAGGACAGAGAAATAAAGCAGGAGTGGAATTTCCTGAGCAAAGGGTGCCTGTGGGGTCTCTTGTCTCGAGGCTGCAGCTTTGGGCTGCAGGTGGGAAAGGCATTTTGACTCGTGGGCAATAGAAGCTGCTCTGAGAGAAGACACCGTCCTGAGCCAAGGCTGTGATCTGGCTGCAGGACCCTGGCCTTCCTGGCGCCTGCACTCCTCCTGGTGCTGAGGAATAGCGTTCATGTCATATGTGGATCCCAAGAGAGCCATGAGAGCTGAGCGAGTGGGTCTGCGATGGTGCCTCCTGGGGAGCTCAGAGGCCCTGTGAGAAGACCGTGATGCGAAGGTTAACGTAGAGGCAGCACACCTTAGGGTGAGTGCTGCTAAGACAGCTCTTCTGGAGTGACTTCAGGGCAGTTTTGACCAGAAAGAGCCACGATTGTCTTAAGAGGTTTGAATAATTGCTGAGCCTCTTTCATAGGAAAGCGATTCTTAGGTAACTTCAAGTATCATTGCTTGAGGAATGCTTCAGAAACCATCATAGAAAATGTATTTTTGGTCACACATGATAACTATAGATGTAAAGTTTAGCTTTTATAGCTGATAAGACGATTTTAAAAGATTACTCTTAGATTGAAGGACGCAACCAAGTTCTCCTAGACTCCATTGACCTTCGTTAATGTGCCCGTGCCACCAGTGTGAGAGACAGCAGATTGGGTTCATTTCAAGACCTTCTCCTGGGTTTTGTATTTCCCTGACCCTCTAGTGAAAGAGGGAATGGGTGGGCAGTGAGGGATGAGGGCCTCATTTAAACATCGAAGCTCTTTCTAAGGAGGTGGGATGATGTTTTTCTTCAGTTAGTCGTGGCGTGGCATTCATCGCGTGAGGACTTACTTCCATGATGTGAGTGCATATTCATTAAGATTGGACTGCCTATCAGAGGTTGGCAACGGGCCTGGGAAAAAGGTCAGGCGAGGTAGAAATATAGGTGCTCTCAAGCTGTTATTAACTCTCTCAGCAAAATAGCGGTGTCAGCGAGGATGCTGAGAGAATTGGAGGTCAAGAGAGTGGTACGGGCAGCCCTGTAAGAGCACCGCCACACGGCAGTGAGCTCAGGGACGTCGTGAGCGGCACATGCTAATGAGAGTGTTACTGGGGAGGGTCGCTGCCTGTGTGTGAGTGACTCTGGTCTCTGAGTGGCAGAGTGGAATGACAGGTGGCTAAGGAGCCTCCAGGTGAGCAGGAGACAGTTTGGAAATCGGGTTGGCCAGCCCCGTGGAGGAGAAAAAGAGAAATAAATAAAAGACATTAGTAACTGAAACTTGCCCCAAACATTTATTTGGAGCTTAACTCTATGCAGGCACTTTATATACATTACTTCCAATTCTCAAAATAACACTGCAACACAGTGTTACTCCTAGTTTAGAGGCTCCATGGATCAGTTTAAATAATATTTTATTGTATTGATTTATAATTACCAGCTTATAAGGAAAACTATTTTTTAACATATTTTCATGGATTTCAGAGAGGAAGGGAGAGGGAGAGAGAGAGAGAAACATCCATGATGAGAGAGAATCGTGGATTGGCTGCCTCCTGCACTCCCCACACTGAGGATGGAGCCCAGGATCCGGGTGTGTATCCTGACCGGGAATCGAACCATGACTCCCTGGTTCATAGGTTGATGCTCGAACACTGAGCCATACTGGCCGGACAGAAAGATCTTAAGGGCCGTGGCCTTGCTGCTGGCCCAGTTGCAACTCTAAGCCCACAAACAAGCAAGCAGGTTGGTGATGGTTCTGTGAGCTTCATCCCTGGGTGAATTCGAGGCTCTGGTCCTCCTGCAAACCTCTCTGAGGTCAGTCCTGACCTGGACCACTCAGGCTTCAAATCTGAGAGACAGCAAGTCTAGAGCAGCTAAGTTGACACAGTACAAACCCCCACATTTTACCTGTAGACATGGCTGATTTTCTAGCAAAAAAAAAAAAAAAAAGTGGAAATATGTGTGTGTGTTTTTTTTTAAAGATTCTTAGAATTTTCATGCATTTATCTTTCTTACCAAATATATTCATAGTTGCAATGTCTCGATCTATTAGGCAAACAGGAATAGATGGTAAAAATTTTTTTCAGGAGAGGAAGAGAAAGATGAGCATTTACTTACCATTTACGAGGTTGTTTATTTTGCCCAAGGGAGGCCAAAATGGTGAAATCCATGGACAGTTTTCTCCACAACATTTTGTGATGTAAGCAGTCAGTGTCTGTAATTCCCAGGAGTTCCGGGGGGAGGGAGAAGGTGGCAAAGCCATCCTTAGAGAAGAGTGAGGAAGCAGCGTGTGTCCTGCTCTGGTTGCCGCTCCAAACATGAGCGGGACGTTTCTGCAGGCGTCAAAGAGCCCCAGGGAAAACATTTGAGAAATGACATTTTCAGCACAGAGAAATGCACCTACTCCCTTTAAAAAAGGGATGGAATGTGCCTACAAAAGGCACGTTACAATTATGCATCTACCCTGGCACATCTTAAAGGTTTGCAGATTTTTAAAGGGACTCGAAGACCTCATTCCATTCGTTTAGTTGCTAGGAGTAAAAATTGCTGAGTCAAGGGTTTGAATAGTTTTAAACTTTCAGAAAAGAATTAGCAAAATACTGTATGAATTTACACTCCCGTCGGGGATACAGGTATCTGTTTATCTATGCCAGTGCTGGGAATTAACCTGTCACAAATATTTGAAACATGTGGGGAAAGGCATTTATCCCCATTCTAATGTTTTTACTTCAACTTTGTGATGGTCTCTCTGTACGTGTCTGCTCAAATGTCCCTCTTCTCATCAAGACATCAGCCATTGAATTTAGGGCCTGATCTAATCCAGTTGTGGGGAGGGGAGTTATTGAATTATCAAAACTCCTTTAGAGAGTTGCTCCCATGGGTTACTTTTTGGGGAGATGATGCCTCACATTTATAATGTCTCGAGATTCATGTGTCAGTTCGAACGGCAGCTAGCGCTCCCCTGACGCCTTATTTACTCTCTGTTTGCTCAAAAGAAGTCCCTCTTCGTGGTGTACAGTTCTGTGAGAAAAAATGCACAGTCATAAACCCACCAGCACAAACCCAGTTAGAACGACTGTATGACCCTCAGTTCCTTTTCCGCTGCTTGGCACTCAATGCCCACAGCTTTCTGATGACCAGCCCTGGTCTATGTCCCATCTTCATTGTTGGACTTCTCAGGATGTGATCTGTGTGGAATGATAAAATTGGAGGACGTGGGGTAAGACTTTTTAAAAATGATTCATCTCATTGGATGGATTCCATAGTTTATTCTTATTGCTGTGTGCTGTTCGTTACATTTTCTCTTTAATATTTTTTAAAATATAT
Organism: Lasiurus borealis; assembly: GCA_004026805.1. Taxonomy (NCBI): domain Eukaryota; kingdom Metazoa; phylum Chordata; class Mammalia; order Chiroptera; family Vespertilionidae; genus Lasiurus; species Lasiurus borealis. Next base: position 55,483 of record PVJN01001268.1, on the reverse strand, counting down.
TTTATTGATTTTTTACAGAGAGGAAGGGAGAGGAGAGGAATAGAGAGTTAGAAACATCAATGAGAGAGAGACATCTATCAGCCGCCTCCTGCACACCCCCCACTGGAGATGTTCCCACAACCAAGGTACATACCCTTGACCAGAATCGAACCTGGGACCCTTCAGTCTGCAGGCCGACCGTCGCTCTATCCACTGAGCCACACCTGTTTGGGGTCTCTTTAAATTTTTAAAGTAACAGTGTACGTTCAATATGACTTTATATTATTTCAGGTGTACAGCACAGCGATTAGACATTTATATACTTTACAAAGTGAGCCTTCCCCTTACGTCTGGACCACCTGGCACCACATAGTCATTGCAGCATCACAGCCTGTGTTTCCTGGGCTGTACATCACACCCCTGCCACTATTCTGGAATGATCCATTTGTGCTGCATCCCTTCACCTTTTATATCCGCCCCTTGACCCCACCCTGTTGGCCGCCATCCATTGGTCCTCTGTACCTGTGAGTCTGTGTGTTTCGTTTGCTCATTAATTTTGTTCTTTAGATTCAACCTGTAGGTGAAATCACGTAGCGTTGGTCTGTCTTTATCTAACTTACATTACATAGCATAATACTCTCCAGGTCTACACCTGTCAGAATGGCTGTCATCAATAAATCGGCATGCAGGCCAGGATGCAGAGCAAAGGGAACCCTTGTACATTGGTGGGACGTAAATTGGTGTAGCCACAATGGAAAACAATATGGAGGGTCCTTCAAAAATAAACAATAGAACCACCTTATGACCTAGCAATCCCACTTCTGCAGGTTGATCTGAAAAATGATCCAAAACACTAATTGAAAAATATATATGCACCCCTCTCTCCCCTATGTTCATTGCAGCATTATTCCATCATGCTGATGAAGTAGTTTATTTTCCTGTTCAAGGAATTATTTCAGGTTTTTGGAGGTTTTAAGTAGAACTGCTATAAGCATTTATGTGCATATTTTACATAAATATGTTTTCAATTAATTTTGGTAAATCCAGTAGTGGGATTGCTGGTCTTTTCCTTGCTTACTATCTGCCTATCCAGCCATCTTTATTCCTAGTAATTTTCTCTAGACATACACAGCGCTAACAGAAACAGTAGCACTTTGAGTAGTAGTGGCCAGAAATCTGGTCTGCAATCTTTTTATCACAATAATCTAAGTTAAAAAAAAAGGAGCAATTATTTCAACAAAATTTGTCCCTAAACACAAACTGCTACTAAACTGGCACTCTCTCATTGATCCTAACAGTGAAGGCGAGCTTGAGGTGGGATTTATAAAACCAACCAACCAACCAACAAAAATGTGGTATAAGAGAGCATTTATTTTAAGTAATATCTTCTTTTCTATTTTATAAGAAAAATTCATATCTGTATATTATATTCTCTGACAGTTTAAAATTAAAATCTTATTAATAGAAGATAAATATTACTTATTAAAAACATAGTCCATGTGGTTAGAAATACATATTGAACCAAAATATAATTGAATAATTTGTTTTGAGAATTTATTGAGAAACTACCTTTCAGGATTTATGAACTGATTCATTATTAATATTATTTCCATATACCACTGTGGAAAGTCTTAAATGTCTGTTGATGTGGTTAACTTCAAATGTGCCCTTAGTGTAAGAAACCAGGATTTGATGTCAAACCTCCTTAGTCTCTCATTCTTTCTCTGCCCTCCTGTCTTTTCCCCTCCCTCCCTCCTTTCCTTTCTCCCTCCCTCCATACTTCCTTCCTTCCCTCCCTCTCGCCCTCTCTCCCTCTCCCCACTCTCATTCTCTTCCCTGATTCTCTACTTCTCACTTGCCTTTTCTCTTTCTATACCCTCACGCATATATAGCATTCACTATTTTCCAGGAATTGTTCTAAATTTTTATCATCTTAACTCATTTAATCCATATAAAGACCTTGTTCGGCAGGTAATATTACTGGTTTCATCTTGTAGATAAGAAGCCTGGCCCTAGGATGGTTAGGGAACTTCTCTGAGGCAGTGGATTTACCTTATTTTTTCATTTTAAGTGTATTTTCTTGCTCCTTATTCTAAGAGACTTGATGGCAGGAGTGAAGTCCCAGCCCACTCTGGACCCCTCATCATCCTAGTGAAGAACTTCATGAAAGTCAGAGCTTGGAAGATACCAGGATTTTATAGGAAACAGCTATAGCAGTGGTTCTCAACCTTCCTAAGGCCGCGACCCTTGCATACAGTTCCTCATGTGGTGGTGACCCCCAACCATGAAATGTTGCTACTGTTATGCATCGTGATGTAAATATCTGCCTTTTCCCATGGTCTTAGGCGACCCCTGTGAAAGGGTCGTTCCACCCACAAAGGGGCGCGACCCACACAGGTTGAGAACCACTGAGCTAGAGGAAGGTTAGTAAGTAGGCTAATCTTTCTCTCTGGAGGCACCCATGCCTTACTATTTCATCAGATTTCATCTCCTAAGGAGGACAAATTATTGCCAATATAAACTCATATAAATATGACACAAAAGAACGTGAAGGACACGGCGGTTTAAAATAAAACAGGGAGCCACTGACTTTTAGAATTAGGAGGAGCCTTGGAAATAGTGTCCCATTCTCTTCCCGTAGATGACGAATCGGCCCAGAGGTGCTGTGGTGTACCCGGGGTCACGCAGATTCACTCGGCGTCCCAGAGATGGGGTGTGGGTGCCCATACTGCCTTTCACTGAGCCTTCGCTGACAGCTCCGAGTGTGGCCCCTACTCTGCCTTCCCGATCCCCAGGTGAAGGCTGCAGAGTTAGCATGACAGCATCAGGTGGGGCACCTTCAGCATTTCCAAGGTTCCCCCTTTGAGCTTGGTCTTAGGCCTGAGGCATGCTGGGTGGATTGTTCCCAGCACAGCTAGATGCTCTTCTTTGTGGGTGATCATCCTTTCCGAGTAAGTTGAATTTACAGGCAAGAAGAGGTCCCACACGCATCCATGTGACAGCATTGTACCCATCTCAGGAAAGGTGATAGGTTTAACCGATAACCTCTCTCACTGTGAGGCCCCTTCTGCTTCTATGTTTTGGGAGCTCTGTTTGTTTTTGTTTTTTTTCCCCCTGATTCTTCTAACTATGACCCCCCCCCTTACTTTTAAACATCCTATGGAGTTACTACTACCTACTTCCAATTATAGTCCCTGAATGGTAGTCCCCCTTCTAAGTTCAATTAGTAGAGAGATATTAGAGGACAGTGGTTTGTTGATATGAAGGAGCCCACCAGGACCACTTTCATTCCACCCTAACATGCAAGCTCAACATTGTCCAAAAGTCTCCTCCCATAATATGAACTCATATAAATCTGATACAAAAGCACGTGAAGAACAAACATGGTGGTTTAAAATGAACATGGAGCTATTGGCTTTTAGAAATGGTTATTCTCCCAGGCCCAGGCACCTCTGTGCAGTGCCTTCTGCACTAATCATCTGTGGGTCAGAATTTACAGTAAAGGATCACCCTCTCAGGAAAGAGTTTTTCTATGTAAAAACCCCACTCTCTCAGCATGCCATGTCATCCCACTGCAAGGCTAGTTTCTATAGTGCTGCTCCAGATGTAAAAATAAATGGAGAGCTTCATATTAAGTTCTATTTAAAACACGGTAATTTAAGTCTACCCTTTTCCTCTGAATGAGTGGTGCTTTAGAATACACATGGTTCCAATTTTAGATCCTCCTTCATCTGGGATTACAAACGAATCTAGCTTAGAAATCTCTCTGAGGCAAGGCACCTCCCACATCACTATATTTTATTCTGAAACCTGTTGGCAGGATATTATATTGAGTGTGAATAGCATGTGAAAATATATAATGTTTTAAATATTCAAAGGCAGAAAATACCTCACTTAAAAGAAATACTGTCTGCCGAAACCGGTTTGGCTCAGTGGATAGAGCATTGGCCTGCGGACTGAAGGGTCCCGGGTTCGATTCTGGTCAAGGGCATATATCTGGTTGCGGGCACATCCCCACTACGGGGCATACAGGAGGCAGTTAATCGATGTCTCTTTCTAATCGATGTTTCTGACTCTCTATTCCTTTCCCTTTCTCTCTGTAAAAAAAAAATCAATAAAATATATATATTAAAAAAAAAAGAAATACTGTCTGAATAATTGACATACACTCAGGACCTGACCACAACATTTTGCCAATGACTGTCTCAAGGTCACCAAGGGTGGCTCATTCTTTAAAAATAGAAAGCTGTTTTAATCAAATCTAGATGTTTCTACTTTTAGATTTTGGCACACTTCACTAGGAAATTTTTTATCCCCACAAAGAAAAGGCAGACATTGCCTTCAGCCAGCAGTGCTTGAGCCCCGGGAAGCAGCACAGGTTTGATATGGGCCGGTGTGGGATTGCTCCATGATGCTCTATGGCAGTGGTTCTCAACCTGTGGGTCGTGACCTGTTTTCTGATGGTCTTAGGCTCTACAGCAGTGACCCACAGGTTGAGAACCACTAGTAGGCTCGCCTACGACCATCAGAAAACACAGATATTTACATGACGATTCACCACAACACAAGGAACTGTATTAAATGGTCGCAGCATTAGAAAGGTTGAGAACCACTGCTCTATGGTTTGAAAGAACGCCTGGCTGTGGGTTGAGTGGAGCTGTGGGTTTGCAGGGGTGTTTTGAGCATGCAGTAAAGATGAACTGTACAAGGCATTTATGGGCATTACCAATAAGATAATTCAGCACCGTACAGATCTCAGAGTGACTTACCTTTAAACCATGTATGGCTAAGACCAGAAAGGAAGTAAGGCTTGCCCTCAGAAGTGTGGTGTGGGAGAGTGACTGAGGGAGCTTTCGGGATTTTGGAGGAATTCTTGATGAGTCAGTACTTTTAAGTGTGGCATGTCATAGTCAGCTAGGTTAACTGTCTCTGTGGCTCAGACGTCGGTGAGCATGCTCAGTGAGTAGGTAGGCTTCTGACCGAGCAAGTACTATCACTTCTTATCATGCTCCCCACTTGTACGCACCTTAGAAAGAGGAAATAATAGGCTTTGCCTTGGGTTTCCTATTATAAAAAGCTATTTACAAGTATTTAAGATGGAAAACTTTATAAGATACACAAACAATACTTCCTATGATCTCAGGAGTGTCAGCACACTAAAGGATTCTCTTCAGTGTTGTTATGCATCACTAAGATTTTGATGTTTTACAATAAACTCGAAGTAGAATCTTTTCTCAGCTGGTGAATGGAAGGGTAATCCGAGTAAATAAAAATTAAATTTTAAAAATGGTTTAGTGATCAGTTATTTATATGTTACACCGCATAGCTTGTTTATGAAAATTTCTTCTGGGATTCACAATTCACCGAGATGCAGGAGGCCAGCCCAGATGCTAGCTGCAGAATGCAGGGATTGCTACAGCTAGTTTAACATACGAAACCAGGTACTCACAAAACTACTGGCAGAGCTGGGAGCAGGCATGTAGGTAGAACTTGCAGGAAAAATTTTTACTCACTTATTTTTTTGTTAATCCTCACCTAAGGATATTTTTCCATTGATTTTTAGAGGGAGTGGAAAGGAGAGGGAGAGACAGAGAAAGAAATACCTATGTGAGAGAAATACATCAATTGGTTGCCTCCTGTATGGGCCCCAACCAGGGCTGGGGATGGAACCTGCAATCTAGGTATGTGCCCGTGACCAGAATCGAACCCGAGACCCTTCAGTCCATAGGCCAACGCTCTACCCACTGAGCAAACTGCCTAGTGCAGGGAGAATTTATACCCAAGAACCCAGAGCTAACCTTCCAAGCAAACCTCACATCTCTCACCAGGCAGCTCCTGGCGGACCTGCTGAGTCCAGGACCCCCAGGCCTGGCTGCAAACTGGAGTCTAGAGCCACCATGGACCCCTGGTTCTCTCCCGTCTTCCCTGACTTTATATTTCTAGTCGCCTCCAAGGTGTCTGACAAATGCGTGCGAGTGACTGCTAGTCTGTAGCCTCCCTGCTCTTTCTGAATAACCTGCCGTTCAGCGCTGTCCCTGCTGCTGTGCTCAGTGCCGGCTCTGACGGGCACAGTCATGCCGATGGGGATGCCACCACTTTCCCAGCCCAGCAGGGCAGCTGCCCCTTCCGGTGCTGCATCTGAACCCCCACTCCTCCCTCAGTCCATTGGGTATGGTAGCAATTTGCTGATGCCTATCTTTTTTTTAAAAAAATATATCTATACCTATACCTATACCTATACCTATACCTATACCTATACCTATACCTATACCTATACCTATACCTATACCTATACCTATATCTCCATGTCCATGCCCATGTCCATGTCCATATCCATGTCCATGTCCATCTCCATCTCCATATCCATCTATATCTATATCTATATCTATATCTATATCTATATCTATATCTATATCTATATCTATATCTATATCTATTTCTATTTCTATTTCTATATCTATTTTATTGATTTCAGAGAGGAAGTGAGGGAGAGAGAGAGATAGAAACATCAATGCTGAGAGAGAGTCATTGACCAGCTAGTTGCCTTCTGCAAACCCCACACTGGCGATCGAGCCTGCAACCCAGGCATGTGCTCTGATTGGGAATCAAAATGTGACCTCCTAGTTCATGGGTCAATGTTTGACCACTGAGCCACACTGGCCAGGTGCTAGTGACTACCTAGAGTCATTTGAAAACCCAGTGACATGCTTGACCCAGCCAGTACTCTCTCAGTGTGCTGAGGATTTGTTTACTTGGAACGTCTTAGTCATTTGCTAAACTGGCATTGTTAGAAATTAAATTGCATAAACTTGCAATTACCCGAGGTGCCAGTCAGAGCTGGGGTGAGGTCCCCAGTAGCATCTAATTCTAGCACATCTGATTGCAGTAGATGTAATAGCCTAAAAAGCATCATAACAGTGAAACGGATGAGTTTTGAGTATTGGTAACGTTTGTGTCTGTGATTCCAATAAGGTGCTGAGAATTTGGATAGAGTAGGTGGTGTCTGTGGCCTGATTAGCTCGCTTGCCCTCCATTCGAACTCGAACCCTTGCCCTCTTCTTCAAACTCAAGCGAACAGTCCTTCCCACCTTCTTACCAAACAACCACCCACTTGTCAGTTTCTTGGCTCCTTGCTGTGCTAGTGTTTTGGAAAGTAATTCTGAAATAGCATTTTTCTTCCGAGTACACAAAACCTGAGTCTCCCTGAAGGAATTTGTGTATAACATTTTCATGCATATATGTGTTTGGGGTTTTATCCTTGGATTACTTTAACTAGATTAATGAGACCAGGTGAGGCCGTTTGCTCATTTCTCCACAGAGGGAATGGAAATTGAAATAGCAAGGCTGCCATTGCCGTCTTCGTGTGTTTGCTTTTTTAGGGTAGCTCTGTTACTTGAAGAATTCACAATACACAGAACACATTATATCCCTTGGAACACGGGTTCACAGGCGAGGTGACTTTGCTTTCCGCCTGTACTTTCTCATTCTCTCGTGGCCCTGGGGAAGGGTCCCCAGGCTGTTGGCACCTGGGGTTCCTCTCACTCCCCAACCAGAGTTATACCTGGCTGGGGGCCGCCTGTCTTGTCTGGGCACCGAGGTCTCTGAGTTATATGCATGGCAGTGAGGGAACCTGTGAGAATCAGACAAGGCCTGGTTTGTTTGATACCAATGGGACAAGGCCCTGCATGAGTACTGGTGGGGTCCCCACACTCTCACGCCTTTTCTGGGAAGCCTACTTTTAATTTCAGATGAAGTAACTAGAGGCTCCATTCGTTATGGACTCAAAAGTCCACACTGTTCCCGACATTTCTGACGTTCTCCAGAGAATTCCCCTGTTTTCTTAGAGGAAGCATTCTATGACTTGCTCTGATTTCCTGCTCCCCCTTCACCTCATTGAGCTTCATCCATCTGTTCCCTGAAGCAGATGTTGTCCGTCTATCTATCTACTTCACGAGGGACAGAGAGAGACTCCCTCTGGGTTCCTCCCTGAGGCACCAAGAAGGTGGTTGTAACAGACTTGCTGGAGTTTGGGGATAATGGATCATCGCAGTTCAGAAATAGACAGTGTAGCCCCAGTTTCAGACACCCCTAAGTCCACTCAGGGGTTCCAAAGCACCCCATCTTCTTCAGCTCCTCTGCTTCTCTAATTCACTTCTTTCTTTCTTTTTGTGTTTTTTTTTTAAATATATTTTTATTGATTTCAGAGAGGAAGGGAGAAGGAGAAAGAAATAGAAATATCCACGATGAGAGAGAGTCATTGATCAGCTGCCTCCTGCACACCCCACACTGAAGATTGAGCCCACAACTTAGGCATGAGCTGTGACTGGGAATTGAACCCTGACCTCCTGGTTCATAGGTTGATGCTCAACCACTGAGCCATGCTGACCTGGCTAATTCACATCTCTCTTCCTAGGCCCAGGGCCTTGAAGAAACCAAACACATCATCCAACTGTTAGACACCCTCTTAGTTAGGATTATTTAAAGTAATTTGGCACTATTTTATTCATCACTCTTTAAAACTCAGCCTATGCCTGTATGTGTTGGTGTGTGGACTGGTGTGCTGCTTCATTTCTGGTCCTTGTATTACCAGAGACTCTTTAGTATATTTTCCGAATCAAAGCAACATTCCTCTTCCTGCCACACCCAAACCCAAATGTGTCCATGACTCTTTTCCCTTGTGCTCAGGGGTATGAAGCCTAGTTCTGGCTTTTGTTCTAGGCCGCCCCCCCTCCCCCCCCCCCCGGAAACTTCTGATTGGAGAGAAGAGCTATTGTAAGTGCTTCGATAGAACCTGGCTTTCAGTGTGTGGTTCATTCTGCATCTGAACATCCGAATGTGCCTTTGTTAGTGGAGGCCTTTGTCATCTGGGTGAGTAACAACACACAGTCGCGAGCACTGGGGAAGTCGGAAAACTCTTCGGCCGGGTAATGGCCACATAATTTAACATCAGCCAGGCAGGTTCACGGAAAGTTTCCCGTCTCTCCGGAATTACCTCTGTGCTTTGGAGAGGGGCACGGATTCTGTGCTGATCAAATGTTTCTGTCTCTCCCTCGGATTTCTCCCAGGGGCAGATGCCCCTGACACAGGCTGGGAAGACTGAACACAGGAAATGTAATTCTAGAAAGTCCGGTGGAGCTGAGGGTCACCCTTGGAGAAAGCCTCTTTAATTATGGTATAATGGGCCTCCAGGAAGTACAATCTATTGTAATTTTCTCCCACAGCCCAGGACTGCCTTTCAGAATGAATTCTGTCTCAAGGATCTCCTTTATGCAGAGGCAACAAGAGAAGAATAATGTCACCACATTATCCGTGTCCTTTATCACTCTTATTTCTATTAATTTGTATGAGATCATCTTTGTTTAATTTTGGGGGGAAATATGCTAGGTTTGGATATGAATGGCAAGGGCAATGTGAAGGGACGAGAAGGGGACCTGTCTTTTGAGTATAAGGTTTATGTGAGACTAATGCTGGGTAATGGTGAATGCGCACATTAGGCCCGGAACACGGGGGACTCTGAATATCTGTGCAGACTTGAGCATTGTGCAGAGGCTCATGATCCTAGAGGCAGGCTCCTTCCTGAATCTTGGTGACATGGCCTTTATGCTCAGGAAGAAGGCAGTTTGCTTAGGGAAAAGAATGAGGAAGCTCTCATTCATTAGAAAGCATTTTGTTGGCCCTTCCAGCATCCTCAGTGGTTAGAACATTGGCCCATACACCGAATGATTATGGGTTCAATTCCAAGTCAAGGGTACCTTCCTGGGTTTCGGGTTCACTTCCAGCCCCTGCTCAGGGTGTGTGCAGGAGGCAACCAGTAGATATGTCTCTCTCACTCACATCAATTATTCTCTCTCCCTCTCTCACTCACATTGATCACCTTCTCTCCCTCTCTCCTTTCCACTCTCTCTGAAAAGCAATGGAAAAATATCCTCAGGTGAAAGTTTAAAAAATGTTATTTGAAGTCTTTCTTAAGAAATTTACTAATTGAAAATATAACTGTAGAGCGAAAAATGCATATTTGTCCTTTGCCTTTCCATAGAATTCCACCAAAAACTAGTTCCTGATTGAATACGCTAATAGTTTCACGGTTAAGTAAGATTGGGAGAGTGGACCCAAGGATTAATTTCCATTCTAAACCTTGTTTAGTCAGTGGGCCTTTTAACTGTAGGGCTTCTCAAAGCTGCACAATGGCAGTTTATATTGTAATTCCCCAAGAGGGAAACCGAGTAAGCACATTTCCCAAACACTGGGTTGTGAGCACGGAGGCTCTTCAGAGCAGACAGGAAGCGGGCTGGCGTGCAGCTAAGGACGGTGCCTTTGGGATGAAGCAACTTGAGTTCAAAGCCTGACTGCACGCTGTGATCCAATGTAAGTCCATTTCTCACTTCTAGACGTCAGTGTTTTTGGGTGAGGGCTAGAGGCCGTGCCCTGTCTCCATGCCCTTCTCCGTGCTACACGGAATGGTAATGAGGAGAGCAGGGTTCCTACTGGATCCTTCCTTAGATAGAACATTTCATAACATGTAGTCAAACCGACACATCAGGTCGTGTTAGGTGTGATGGCGCCGTAAACGTCTGACCATCAGCTGCCTCCACAATCGTGCCCGTGGTGGCCATTGGAAGCAAGTGTGGCTCTTCCAGGCCTCTCACCTGGCAGAAGCCTGCTTCATGGTGACATAGAGCATGTTTTTCCTCAGCCCAGGCTCCCCCCATAGCACACAGGCCCTGGAAGTGCTGGACGTGCAGGCGTCCCCCGGGAGTCACACATGTGAAGGAGGGGAAGCAGGATCGGGTGGGGGGTGACCTGGCTCCACTCAGGGCTGCCAGCCACATGCTCCTGAGGCCACTGAGAACCCCGGATGCTGAGACAGCTGCCACGGCGCCACCAGGTCCAGCCTCTGACATAATCGATTCAGAACTCCTGCAGCAGCATTTGTGCTGATTGCAGACTGCCCCACACTGGTCAGGATGAACATGTCCAGACCTGGAGGAGGCTCTCAGTGTGGCACTCAGCCACAAGCCCTTCACATGCCTAGCGACAGCCTGTGAGTGTGATTCCTAACAAAGGCGCCTCAAACATCAACGCACTGCTTCAAAGGTGTCCATCAGATGTAGACATACACAGTGCTGTCCAGGCCAAAATGTGACTAAAGTAAATCAGAGGTAATGTAATGTCTCCCCACTTAGGAGCTATGCACCTTGGGGTCATATACTTAACCCCTTCGGGCACCTGCATGCTCTTTTGAGGATGAGGATAATGGTAGTTCTTACTCCATTAGATGGTGGCTGAGTGTTTCACAAAGGGCCTGATGGGTAATGGCTCTTGGTAAAAGTCGCCAGTTATTTTATTTTTTTTGCAAGTGAGGGAACATGGAACTGGGGTAAACTGAAAAACCAGTTACCAGGCTTGGTGGGAGAGTGAGAGAATATCCATACTATGGCCAGTGATGTCTGAACCATGTTTCGCCATGCGTGTTGTCAGGGGGATTAGCATTCTTAGCCGTGCTTCTTAAAATGTCAATTAATCAGTTGATTTCCATGTGGGTAAAATTTGTATCATGGTGAGATTGGAAATTTGGATTTGGAACAGACAGGAGAAAGATATTTTTGGATTATTAGATTCCTAATTCAGAGATTTTGAATGTCTGTCTGGGTGGCAACAGATGTATGGAGGATGAGAGAGAGATGTGCAGGTGGGAAAGAAGTTAGAAAAGGACATGGAAACATACCAAAGAAAACGTGGCCGACATATCTAGCTTTGAGCACACATGCTGTGCTAAGTGCTGAGAATCATCCTTCGGCCAACTTTCACAATAATCTGACTTTTATAATTTCTGTAATGTATCGTTACAAGAAAGTGCATTTAGCATGGCCCTTTTGAGAATGAATTATTCTTTGGAATCTAGATAGAAACATTCTTCAAAATCCTAAATTCAGTGATTTGTTTGTCAATAACATAATTTATTAAATGAATGTGCTGTATTAAGATGGTGATGGGTTATTGATTTCAGCAAATACTATGTGTATTATCTTATGTCGGGCCCATATATTTCATTACAATACTGGTGTGTCTTGTGTCTGGAAATGCATGCTGAAAATTATCTTCTTATAGAACCATTACAGAGTCTAATAATGGCTGTGGAATTATAATGAAAGTCGTGCTGATAATGTGACTTATCTGTCTTAATGGGTTTGCCTGTTCTCTAATCTTACAGCCCACTCTGTGTATATCGTATTATTTGGGTATACTATCTCAATTGTAGTGACCTCAGTATTCCCTAATGTAGTGCTGCATAGAGTATTATCATCATCATTATGTGATTACTTATTTCATACCTTCTTTAAATAGTTTGGTTGTATCATATTATCTCTTTGATATTAGGTTTCCATTATTATCATTTTATTTTGACAACTAGTACTATATCCATTGTAAAACATTTCATTTGTCTGATTGTATAAATTTCATTTCAATTATACTTGGTTGATTTCTAATCATAAGAATGCTAGTTAATGCCAGTAATACATTTTTATCAACTATAAAGTTAATTATTATTTTTATATTTGATAGTTTGAGGAAAATTTTTATTTGTTGGCAAACATTGCTTCCTTGCTTAGATGTGAAAAAAATAACACTGATGATAAAGGTTAGATGGTACTGCTAAATATTTGCATATTATATAGAGAATATATACCTATAGATATATTCATGCAAAACAAATGTATGAAATTATATATATTTTCTCTCTCTCTCTCTTTTTTTTTAGCAATAACTCAGAATTTATTGTTGGCTCATTTTAATTCTATAGTTTGTAGTAAAGTCTATATTCTACACTATTGAGAAAGAAGCTTTATGTCCATTATGATTTACTACTCTATCTTTCTGCCCACTGTTAGAGTCAGTGCAGTGAACACCAAAGCAAAGACACACAAAATACATTTTATATTTATTTGCAAAGCTAGAGACAAGATATGACATGCATCGTCTATGGCTCTCGACCTTGTTTTTTACGATGGTTATTTGATCTGAATGTTGATCAGCTATCCACAGATCTAAACAAAATTCTCTTGTACAATGGCACCACCATTGTCCATATTAAATACAAGTTTTATACTCACTCTGCTACAACATAGGGTGGGGGAACAAAGAGGAAATGTGAGAGTGAGTTAAATTGGCCTATCCTGGTAAGAAGTACTAGTTAAACCCCATCCTGGTAAGAAGTACTAGTTGGCCATCCTGGTAAGAAGTACTGGTAAAGCCCCACACCTTTTCTCCTTCATGCTATTTGGTCCTGACTAAACCCTCACCTACAGGGAGAGAGTGGAGTGATGCGCCACCTTCTAGTTCAGCTAAGGACACCCTCCTGGACTTTCTCTCTTCCTCGTGGTGACGATGGAAATGGTGACAGCTGAGCACAATCTTGCACGCAGCACGTTAGGAATGGAAGGACTGTCCTGCTAGCCTGAGTCTTGGGATGTCTTCGCCTACCTGCGCTCATCTGCCTCTTTGGACTGTGATGCAGAGAAGGAATGCAGGTTTCTAACTTCTCTGACCAAGGCATTTTCAGTCTTTTGTTCGAGTACCTGAGCGTTCAGTGTAGCAAATGCAACGCTGCAGTTTCTCTGGGGGCGATTAGGATGACTTTGGAGGATAAAAGGTGACTCACTTGGTAATGAATATAGGAAGTGGGTAGATTGGGTGCCGGGAGATAAGGGGAAGATGCTTTCATCCAGAGATGCTCTGTGGGAAGACATCTTTCTTTCCCTACCATAGAGGTTCATGGGGTTGCACAGCCAAGTCCATGACAAGGCTCCCTCCCAGAGAGGCCTTTTTTCCATCAAGGTTATCATATAGACTATTATTATTACTTTAAAAAATATATCTCTATTGATTTCAGAGAGGAAGAGAGAGAGACAATCACTGATCAGCCACCTCCTGCACATCCTGCACTGAGGATGGAGCCTGCAATCCAGGCATGTGCCTTGACCAGGAATCGAACTGTGACCTCCTGGTTCATAGGTTAACTACTGAACCATGCTGGTCTGGCTGGACTGTTATTTATTAGCTCAACATTTCAGGTCATAGACATGTGTTTTCTCCCTAAAATACTTAGAGTGAAACAAATAGCTGAGTTCTCCCTCTGCCGACCTGCCCCCAGGGGCCATGGGTTTCTGTGGTCTCAGCACAGAATTCCTCTGGTCTCTGCTCCCAGGAGTCTCGCCTTCGCTAATTAGCCCATGTGAGTTTGGAATCATCATTTATATAATGAGACCAAGACTATGTCATTCACATTGTTATTGGGAAGATTAAAAGCAAGGAAGCATGCTTCTCTCCCATCCTCCAGTGCTACTTGGTCATTAGGGCTGTTATTTGTGTCTGGACCCTCCTCTCTCCCCTCCTTTCTTCCCACTGCTCCTCTTAGGGCTGAATCATTGAAACAGTGTTTTAACCATTCTTTTACCTCATATATCATTTCTTTTTGCAGTCCACCCTCCACATAGCTATACATATTTTTTCAAGGAAAATAATATCAATTACTTTTCTTGATTTTAAAAAAATCCATGTTTACAGCAGGAAAAAAGTAGAGTAAAAGAACAAATTAAAATGTTCTACTTTATCATTATCTGAAGATGCTATTTTCTCCCATGCATTTATATAGTGATATGGAAACATTTATTTTTGTAAGTGGCATTGTATTATATACTAGAGGCCCAGTGCATGAAATTCATGCAGCGGATGTGTCCCTCAGCCCAGCCTGCACCCTCTCCAATCTAGGACCCAATTGTTGGCTCCTAACTGTTCACCTGCCTGCCTTCCTGATTGCCCCTAATCACTTCTGTCTTCCAGCCTTATCACCCCTTAACCACTCTCCTACCAGCCTGATTGATGCCTAACTGCTCCCTTGCCAGCCTGATTACCCCTAACTGCCCTCCCCTCCCAACTTGGTGCCCCCCAACTGCCCTCCCCTGCTGACCCGGTCACCCCTAACTTCCTTCCCCTGTCAGCCTCATCACCCCTAACTCCTCTCCCCTGCTGGTCTGACCCACACCCTCAACTGCCCTCCTGTGTAGGCCTGGTCCCCCCAACTGCCCTCCCCTGCTGGCCATCCTTTGGCAGCCATCTTGTGTCCACATGGGGGCAACCATCTTTGACCACATGGGGCAGCTATCTTGTGTGTTGGAATGATGGTCAATCTGCATATTACCCCTTTATTAGATAGGATAGAGGCCTGGTGCATGGGTGGGGAGTGTCTGGTTTGCCTTGAAGGGTGTCCCAGATCAGGGTAAGTGTTCCCTTTGGGTGGAGGGTGACCAGGGCGAGGGGCCTGTGGTAGTTTGCAAGCTGGCAACCCAAGTATAGGCTGGAAGCAGGTATCTAGGTTTCATTTATCTTCTATAATTGAAACTTTGTAACCTTGAGTGGAGGCCAGGGCTGGCCATGGTGGGATGGGAAGCTTGGCTTCCTTTATCACTGGGGGGAAACCCAAGCCTCCTGCTTGCTCTAGCTCAGTAGCCGCCACCATCTTGGTTGGGTTAATTTGCATACTTGCTCCTGATTGGCTCATAGGTGTGGCTTGTGAGAATAGTGGAGGTAAGGTCAATTTGCATGTTTCTCTTTTATTAGATAGGATACTTTCAAATTTAGATTCAAGTCCTAGAAAAAAAAATAAATTTCACCAATTGCTAAAACTTATCTAATTTTATCTCTAATAAGTTTGATAAAATAAAGAATGCTTTACTTCATGCCTTTTAAAACAGAGGCTCATTGGAGTATTAATTGAAGAGGGGACATTTATTTTGATAATTTTACCACATAATCAAGAGGGTAACTCCTCCCTCCTCTGCAAAAAAAAAAAAAAAAGAAAGAAAGAAAGAACGAAAAGATACCCATATTCCTTGTGCTATGACACCCTCCTTCTGCAAAGTCAGTGATTCTCCTCATGCCTTTATGGCCTCTGAATTCCTCTTCTGTGATGAGCTGGGGAAAGAGCTTTCATTGTAGAAGATTTATGTGATTATCACCCAGATAATCCACCCTGACATCACCTGATCTGGGGTTTTAATTACTCTTGTGAAATCCCTTCACAGCAGTACACTCAGATTAGCTTTTGGTTGCATAACTGGAAAAAGGCATGTGTGCTCCAGGGCCTGGGAATCATATTGTATACCCATAATGCTCCCGCTTGAAACAACTAAAACCATCAAACAAAGTATAGGGACAAGGGTTTCCATGTCTCTGCACATCAGGTAGTGATGGGCAGTGGTTGCTAAGAGCTTGGGCTGCGGGCAAATGTGGTGAATCCTACATTTACTCCGAGGGAAGGGTTTCCAGGCTACACCTCAGAGAGAAGAAGCCAGGAACGCCCAGCGGTTTCTCTAAGTTGAGGAGCAGGCACTGAGGGGATCTGAGGGCCCAGGGCAGGGCCTGAAGAAGAAGGTGATGCAGAGAGAGAACCTGTGAAATCTCAGTAGGTTCCCTTGATGTCTGCACCTGAGCACGGATTGGCATGTGCACGTGTGGCGTGAGCCACAGGTGGAGAAAAGCCACTCAGAAGAATGGGATGTACTGGAGGAATAAACTGAGGATTTACACAGGCAGGGTGTGGTTTCTATGGGAGGCAGTGGGAAAGATCATAACTCATGCCCTGTTGAGTAGAAGGCTTGGCAGTGCGTCGCAGTGGTTCCTATCAGCCCAGCGCTAAGTTGTGTGCTAGTCCCGATGAAATACGCTTGAGATCATGCAAGGATCAAGCTGTTCCAAGCAAATGAACTGCAGCCCAGAAAACAAACAGTCCAAGGCAATTTAAGTATAAACATATCTAGAGCTCAGCAAGGTGAAAAATGTATGTCTAGTATCCAATAAAAAAAGTTGCAAACATGTCAGGAATCGGGAAAATATGACCCACAATGCAGACAAAAATCAGCCAGTACAAATACCACCTAGAAATGGGAGAGGGGATGGGAATAGTAGATGAGCCAAGAAAACAGTATTGTGGCTCTGATTCACACATGAGAGAGAGAGAGGGGAGGGGGTTTGGAGAGCCAGGGAAGATCCTCAAAAACCCAAACCAAATGGCCAGAGAGGAAATGACCAGGTCTTGGATAAAAGGTATACTGGGTGATGAATGACAGGTCATACTACCAAAGAAATGACTAGTGAACATGTAAACACAGCAACAAAGACTATCCAAAGGTAAAAAAAAAACAGACAAAAAGACTGCCAAAAATGAGCAGCACATTAATGAGTGTGGAGCAAAATATTAATTTCTCTGTATTAGCAATAAACAAATAAAAATGAAAGAATATTCTTTTTAAAATAGCACAAGAGACATAAAGTGTTGAGGGGAAAAATTCTCCAAGATGTGAAAAACCCGGTCATTGAAAAGTTAAAAATATCACTGAGAGGAATTAAAGATCTAAATAACAGGGAAATAAATACACTTGAATACAAACATCCAATAGTGTTAAATGTGAATTTCCTTGTACTATTTGCCTCATAAACTTGTGTATTTATAGTCAGAGTTATCCCAATTAAAATCCTAGCAAAAGCTTTTCTGTAGAAATTGACAAGCTGCTTCTGTAAGTGATATGGAAATTTATTAGAGTGTTCGGGTTAACTGAACTCCGAAAAATAAAAATAAATTTTAAGCGTTTATACTACCTAATTTCAAGACTTATTTAAGACTACAGTAATGAAGACTGTGGTATTTGCCTAAGGATAGATAAATAGATCACTAAACAGAATCCTACAGAATTAGGACTATCATTGAATTCTGATGGAGGAGCAAAGGCAATTTAGTGGATAATGGATAGTCCTTTCAATAACTTGTGTCCAAACAACTGGATATCTATATACAAAAATACGTACTTTAATTACCACATACAAAATTAATTTAAATGCCTTATAAACTAAATGTGAATCATAAAACTACTGGGCTTTTAGGAGAAAACTTAAGAAAAAATATGGCCTTGAACTAGAAAAATATTTCTTGTTTATAACACAAAAATTGGTATCCATTAAAGAGCAAATGGATAAATTAAGCTTCATCAGAACTCAGAACGTGTGCTATTTAAAAAACATTGGTGAAAATATGAAAAGACAGGCCACAGGCCACTTACCATATATCTGATCACAGAACTTGTATTCAAAATGTATAAAAAGCTCAACACTCAATAGAACAAATCGCCTAATAAAAAATGACCAAATATTTTATTTTGTTGATTTCTGAGAGAGGAAGAGTTGGGCAGAAACATCAGTGATGACAGGGAATCATTGATCAGCTGCCTCCTACATGCCCCCTTTTGGGAATGGAGCCACAATCCTAGGCATGTTCTCTGGGAAGGAATCACAGATCGATGCTCAACCATTGAGCTTACTGTCCAGGCTCAAACGTGCGTTTTACGCCTCTTGTTTCTTGCACTCCACCCACCGCAACACAGAAGAAATAGGGGCAGTGTGGTGAGTAGGGAAGAAGTAGAAGAGTATGAAACTGATGAAAATGCTAACTTTGTTCCCTGCATCCAGTGATGCTGGCTGCTCCCCTAATCAAGTCTCTTCTTTCTAAGTGAGAAATCACTTAATTTTCAATTCGGGGTATAGCTTCTTCCAACCCCCAATGTTTCTTGCTCTTCCTGCAAGGAAGAGAGGCCACGTGGTCACGTTTTGGCAGAGGACTCACGTAGTGGTCACCTGGGACTCCTGAGAAGTGGGCATACTCGAAGGAGCAGACCTTTCTCCATCTCTGTCTTCATGCGAAGGGCTTAGGGGTCAGAGTTCTCTCTGGCATCCTGGGGTGGACTCATGCCCTGAGGATGACGAACAGCTAGGAGGAAGAGTCAGGTCTCTGTGATTCCGTGGTTGAACCTTACCAGTCCTTGACGTTCCACCACTGGACATCTTCGCCCGGAAAAGACAGGCCCAGGGATTGGCTTAAGCACTTTGGCACCTAATGACGTTTGACACGCTTACCTTCCCCAGTGCAGGAAGGAGCAAGCTCTGCATTGTGTAGTATCAACGCTCTCTATTAGGCCTAGATGAACCTTTTGGTACCAAAAGTGCAATTGTTTGCTAGTCCCTGGCAGTGGCAAGCATTCATTGGAGCACAGGGAAAACAATAAGAGAAAGAAGAGGGTTACACTTACTGCTTCCTCGCCAACTAGAGTGAGCGCCTTCAATGTAATGGTTACACATTTGTTCTAATTAACTAAACAATACTTCATTATATGGATGATTTCAGTATATATACATATTAGAGGCCAGGTGCATGAAATTCATGCATGGGGGTGTGCCTTGGCCCAGCCTGCACCCTCTCCAATCTGGGACCCCTTGGGGGATCTCCAACTACCTGCCTGATTGGCCCCTAGCCACCTCTGCCTGCCTGTCTGATTGATTGCCCCCTAACTACTCTCTTGCCAACCTGATGGCCATCTAACTGCTCCCCTGCCAGCCTGATCACCCCCAACTGCCCTCTCCTGCTCTCCTGATCATGTCCCTAACTGCTTGCTCCCCTACTGACCTGATTGCCCCTAGCTGCCTCTGCCTCGGTTCCTGCCACCATAGCTTTGTGCAGAAGGAAGTGGGATGTTTGGAAGATGTCCAGTTGATCCGGTACAATTAGTATATTACCCTTTCAGTAGTATAGATATATACTGGTATACACACATAATAATCTTTAACGACTGTTAAAATCCCTATCCAGAGGAATCTTTAACAATTGATGGATGTTATTTGATATAATAAAGACATCAATGTGGAAGCTTTCGTGATTCAGTACAATTCTGAAAACTAATAGAAGCTATATTCATTTCAACTTTGTCACAGAGAATGTTTATATTGTATCTGTTCTTCTGCTATCTAGGGTGTTATGTGACAATTGATCCCAATACCATCTCATATTGTGCTGGATATGCTCCTGATTCACCTTTCCATTGAATCTGTGTCCAATTTTTAGCATAATCTTACTGCCACAGATCAGAAGGCACTCAAACCGTCTTAATCTGTTCTGCATCTTGTGCAATTACAGGACAGCTACCCCTTGAGGAACACATGGCTGTCAGTTGCCCTTGAAGGAGGACACTCTACACAGAAGCAGCTTCGAGGGTCTCTAATTACAGCTCAGTTTCGGCTGTTCTGGCAGGAACGCCTCTCTCCCTGGTGCTCTGGGCGTCACCTTGGGTGCCCTTGAGAACATGTTTCAGTCTGTCAGCAGCTGTACCTCCTGTCTCTCCTCCTAACAGGGATTTCATGTCCTCTGTATAGACTGTAGATAGGAAAACCATTCTAAACACA
Source organism: Lasiurus borealis (assembly GCA_004026805.1). Lineage (NCBI taxonomy): Eukaryota > Metazoa > Chordata > Mammalia > Chiroptera > Vespertilionidae > Lasiurus > Lasiurus borealis. Next base: position 35,221 of record PVJN01001268.1, on the reverse strand, counting down.
CTTTCTAAATTTGGCAGCCATTTTTGTTTGGATGATAAATGGACCAAAACATAAATTCAAAAAAAAAATTCAATTTCTCTATTGTTTTTCTTCCATCTTAAAATTAAAAGTGGTGCTGTCACAAGTGTTCTTCTCATACAAGGTAAGTATGCCTGCTTCTTTCTCCACAATATTTATTTGGAATGAGTATGGAGATAGAACCATGGCTGGTAGCAGCTAAGATGTATTGCTCCTTACTATTACAAAGCTGTGTGCTAAGAGCTTGAAACACATTGTCTGTTTCAATCTTAGTAATTTAGGCAATGTTTCTACTAAACATAAGAGAACAGAGATGCAAGATTTCACATGCATTACCCTGGTCATGCCGGGAGTGGCATGGCCGGAATTTGCACCCAAATTGTCCTCTTTCAGTTCCTGTGAGAGAATCCACCAAAACGCAAAGCTGACCCTGGTTTTCACCACTGGTGTTCTCCAGGTCAGTGGTGCCAGTTCAGATATGACTTGAAAAGCTCTTGGAAGCTTGGCCTTCATCTGCCTTTTCAAGCACCTCTTCACCTGCTTCTGATACAAACCCACATGCCTTCATCTTGTACAGAGAGGAGTGGAAACACCTTGGACAGACCATGTTCTGTTTTGCTTCTCTACATTGGCATGTAGGGTTCTCTCCATATTTAACCCCATTCTGGCCCGGGACATCTGGAATCTTTTCACTCATTGTTCAAGACCTCAGCCACGAAGACTTTCCTGACATCCAACCCAGGCAGAGTTAATTATATCCCCTGGAGTAGGCTAAGGCACTGACTGTAGAACAATCTCAAAAAAGACTGTCGTGAGGAAAATAAAAGTGTTAAGGTGGTATGTGGCATAAAAGAGGGTGTGGGGAAATAATGTTAAGATGGTCGATATCTTACGTAAATGTTTTAGAAAGTTCTGGTAAAGGCAGAGAGGCTACAAGAGCAATAACGCTTAGCACGTGATACCTATGGAGAACATGAGGAGGGGGGATCAAGAGGAGTGAGAAGGGTTTGCCATGGAGATGGGATTCTGGGAAGAAAGGAGAGGAGGGGAATCAGAGTGAACACCCACGCAGGTGTGTACATGGGGCCTGACAGCTGAACAGGTTCCTAGTTTCTGGAAAAGCCTAGGGAGAGAAAGGAGGAGTCCACGTCTCGATTCAGATTTTACATTTTTAAAAGGTCTTTTGGTTTGGGAAGGAGTCCATCACTCATAAATACAGAGAAGTGGAAACTAAGTGAAATCATTGAAGGTGCTGCGGACGGGATGTGTCTTTGTCACGTAGTAACATCTCCAGAACGCAATCTCATGAGTGTAATGTGAGGAGCAAACAGGGACACACACCCAGGCCACGTGTCCTCCATGGCGTGATGGCCAGATGTTCTTTGCTTTGGAGAGTCTACTGTTCGTTGTCTTCAATGTGCAGATCTTAAACAGGTCGGCCACATTTTTTTTTTCCCCACATCGATAACATCTGCCCAGTAGATCCAAGGTATTTATACGTTTTACATTATCAAGTGTTTGATCAGGTTTCCTCTGAAAATAAATTATAACGAAAGCATAAAAGGGCAGGGATGTCTCTTTGTTCTCTGTAGTTGTAACTCCCCGGTGGCTCTCTGTGTGTGATCAATACATGCTGGCTGAAATGCTCTTTATGAGAACAGCTGCACTGGCTACTTTCTAACTTCAGAATTTTGCCTTCCTCTATAGCAGATGGATTAACATTGGAATTCCAGGACTCTTAGGAGCAATTCGGTGGTTTTCATTTTGTCGTGTCTGGGCCTCGAGGTGTCCCATGCGCGAGGTCTGAGCTCTCTACTTTAGGAACTTAAGGGATGTTTGCTTAGTCGCTCAACTTCATTCAAACCACGGCCCGTTCTGATATCCAAGCAATCATTTTGTGTGTGTGTGTGTGTGTGTGTGGCTTTTTGCTTATAATAAGAAATTTAAAGCTCTCTGAATGTTACCCACATAGCAACATTTTCCCAGAGAGAGATGAACGGAGCAATAAATCCTGTAGACTCGCAACCTGCCACCTTTCCAATGAATGTCAAGCGATGCCGGGCAATGCATTCAAATGCCCTCATCACCTTGTCTGTCCTGTTTTCTGCTTTCAGAAACTGAAATACAATTCTGAGTGTTTATCCCATTGTGACCCTGTCACCAAGGATACCCGATGCAAACACTCCCCACTCTGTGGGATTGCAGCAAGAGGTTATAGATCTTCATTACCAACTGCCGTGCGATCATTACAGACCTCAGGAGTGCTGAGTATTCTGGTGAATGAGATTTTTAAAGGGGATTATCTTAAATGATGTTTACCTTACACATAAGGCACATATAATACATTGTGAAGGATCTCTCAAAACACTATAAATCAATTCTTAAATTGTCAGGTTCTATATTGTGTCTAGCAAGTGGATTTTGTTGGTTCGTCCTCAGTGTTTGGAACTTACAGGTATTTTATTTTCAAAACACAATGTTTCTATTTATATTTAACCCCGTTTTTCTCTACTTTTCTTACTCGTTGTAATTAGCTAGTTAATAGGAATAACAAGAGAAGAGCAAAGGGGAGGCCAGACATTTGAGTGTGGTCACCTGAGCAGCGTCACCAGGAAGTTGCAACATTAGGATCCCCGGGAACCACCATCCATTCCCTGCAGGTCACAGGGGAAGGGGTACAACAAGGGGGGAGATGGTCAGGGTAGTAAAGTCAGGGGCACATAGGGAAGGGGCTTGCCTGTCAGTCTAGTCTGGGGACCATGGCTTGGCTAGGGTGGATCCCATCAGAAGTGTGCAAAATTGAGAAAGCTAATTGAGATCAACCAAAGGACTTGTATGCATGCATTAAGCACAACCAATGAACACAAGACACTGGGGGGTTAAGGTATACCTGGGGGGGGTGGAATGGGAAGATATGTATATCTTTAACACAATAAAAAATATTTTAAAAAAGCTAATTGGTTAGTCTGAAGAAACTCCTGGTTAAAAAACTCCAGAGTTCTCTTGTGCTTGGTCTCTCTCGCTCCGTAACCCCCATTCACTGTGTACTCTCCTGATCTCTTTTCATAGCCATGTGGCCTCAAGTGCCACATGACCCAGGGTCAGGCAGACTCCACTGGCAGGCGGTGGGACAGGACCTTGCTTTACTCTGGAGCAGAAATGCTGAGCAGTGGCCTTCACTCTAGGCCCTGCTGGGGACAAAACTGGACTCTTCCATGAGGAGACAATGGAATGGAGATGGGTCCATAGAGGGGAAGCCCCTTAATTTTACGTCATCCATAAAACTTTCCAGGAAACCTCATTCTCCTGTGGGAACCTCAGGAAATTATTTCCCTCATGGCACCCAAGAACACCACTTCCACTAATAACTGATTTTCTTGCTATTGTTGGAATTAGAGAATTCAACTTTCATCACTTACTCACATACTACTCATTAGCTTGGCTGACACAAAGCCCAGTCGTGGCCCTGATTAAGAAATGAGTGGATTAGTCACTAACCTGACCCAGAGCTCGGCACTGTTTTTATTCTTTGGCATGTGACAGGCTGTGACATGGGAACGTGACCAGGATAATCAAACTCAGCACTACAATAAGCTCATTAAAAGCAGATGGCAGATGTTCAGAAAGGCTTATAATGAAAATGTTAATTTAAATTAAAGTCAGAACATTTGCTTTTATTTTTTTAAAAAAATTTCATACTGGTTCTTCACTATACATTATAATTGTTACAATCTTCTGTTATTTTTTATTGCTGTGTCTGATATTCCTATTATTCATGCCTAATAATTAGTGGTGTAATATTCAGTACTTATCATTTATAGAGTTCCTTCCTCAGCATATTGAATGTCTAGAAGAGGAAAATATCTACTGACCTACTATGAGACTAAAAATTATATTAAGTCCAGTTGTATAATCAATAGAGTTGAGGATTTTTTTTTCCAGATTCTCTAAGACATGTATACATTTCTTTATTCTTTACATGGCCTACTATTTTTTTTATATTTTATTTAATGCTTGACATTCTTATACTTTTACTTACTTACAAAGGAAAAGTCATTTATTCATTCAATATAAGTGGAGTATATTTTCTATAATAATATTGTGTAAGAATTAGGGACACACCAACAAAGAAGGCCCGATACTTTCAAGAGCTCACAGTCCAACAGGGAGGTTGACATGACATTTGATAAATCACAATGCATCAAGTTAAGTAATAATAAAAAAATATGATGGAAATAGTGCAGAACACAGAATAAAGCAATAAATTCTAACTTGTAAGGCTGGGAATTGGGTAATAGCGGATTGCTGACATAAAAAAATTTCAGGTGCAAAAGATAAGGCAGCATAATCTCCTATCTCTATAAAAGGCTAAGTGTCCATCCTTCCCTTCAGCTGGTACCTATGATGCTCACTGACCACCAGGGGGCAGATGCTCTGACCTGTAGCTATGATGAGCACTGACCACTAGGGACCAGACGATCAATGCAGGAGTTGCCATGGTGCACACTGGCCATCCTATATAATAAAGAGCTAATATGCTAATTAGACCAGATGCAAAATGAGCTTCCAAACGACCTTCCAGAAGTTGGTGTGGGGTACCTGGGACCACGGGGCTGTGAGGAAGCCAGAGCTGTGAGGCAGCTGAGGCTGCTAGGGCCAAGGCAGCAAGGGATGCAAAGGTCTACCCTTGCACAAATTTCACGCATTGGGCCGCTAGTTTAAAAATAAACACCACCACGGACCTGGCTCTGGCAAACCAATACTCGGCTTCTCCCAAGTGAGACACAGGCCCTGCCATCTCCCTGGAGCAAATTTCAGCCAATGCTGCCAAGACCCCATGGCACAAAATGTGGCCCACAGCCTAGCCCAGCCCAGAAATGGTCACTGTGGGCACCAGGTAATGATGTCATGTAGCAACACCAGCTTTCTTTCCCTAGTGACTAGCCTCCTTTGAGTTTCTGCAGCCCAGGAATCAGACTTGCTTTATAGCCAGGTGCAAACATTTTACATTTTAACCAAATGTCTGTGAAGCATTCCCCATCCCTCATCACATTTGATCCTCACAGAAGTCCTAGAGTAGGTCAATAGGAGACTCAGTAGAATCCTATTTTCTTTTCATTAGCAAGACAATGGAAATTTACGACGTTTAGAAGTGTGACCTGACTGAAAAGAAGTCAGAAAAGGTAGAACTTGAAAATGACTTCATTTTTCTCATGGAAAACAATATAGTCAAACACTGCTGCAGTTAAATATTTTATCCTTTGTTCTCCCCGTGTGAGCTACAATAATAATCTGCTTCATGTTGATATTAATGCTGTATTGCTGACACTTACCTGAAAGAGCAGCTGAGGTGTTTCACTGGGCTAGAAAATGTTTAGCTAAATCAGAAAGCAGGTCTAATTAAGCAAGTTTATTCTATTTATATAAAAGGCTAAGTTGACTGACTCATGTGTGATACATATAAAGCTCTCACTGGCACCAATCCCACACAGGTGTTTCCATCTGTCATTGTGCATCGTGAATTTGGTTGACACTTCTATTAATAGAGAAAGAGTGAATAGCGACATTAAAATATTTCTTCCAATTAATTTCCTTTCAATGTGCACGGATCCTTGCACTGGGACACTACTATTAAGATAATTCTAGAAAGAGAATAATTTGAGTGAAGATGAATGAAATCTGACTGGGCAGGAGATAGTGGTTTAACCTGATATCAGCTTCCTGGATACTTCAGAGGGAGTTGCTTCCATTTACAGGTCCTATAAAACCTCACCTTAAGGGAGCCCTTTCTCCTTCTGGTCATCCATTCCCTGTTTTAATCACTAAGCCCTGAGAGCACTGGCTTCTGATCAGCATCAACATGTACTAAGAACAAAACCTCAGGCCTGTTGTCCACGGAAACAGAGTTTCAGTCAAGCTAAAGAGAGGAAGGGAGAAGGAGATAGAAACATCAATGATGAGGGAGAATCTTGGAATGGCTGCCTTCTGCACAGTCCCCAGTGGGGATCGAGACTGAAACCTGGGCATGTGCCCTGATGGGGAAATAAACTCTGACCTTCTGATTCATGGCTCAACCACTGAGCAACACCACCTGAGCAACACGTCTGTTTTGGGAGGAAATAGGCCAGGATGATACAATGGTGTCCTGCCTGGGTGGCCTAGGCTTTCCAGCAGGTGAGAACTCCAAATGGTAGCTTAGCAAACCTCTTATCCCTCTCAACACCCTAAAATTTCAGAATAGGTATCGTATACACTGGCAAAAACTGAATATTGCCAGCCATACAACTGTAAGAAATGTGCTCTTCCTGTAATTTCTTCTTCTGTCACCAAGAAACCAAACACGGTTTTTCTACTTGGTGATAGGATGACTATCAAACACCTGTAGAAGGTGTATCCTTCTACCAAAAATCACCATGGGAGGAATGCACCTGTTCATGTAATTTTGGCAGAAAAATCCTGGGAGGTCTCTGACTGTGTTTACAGGTCAGTGTGAGGAAGAGGCCTTGCCCCTCTGACCCCTGTAGTTGGGAATGGTGGGTGTGGGGGAAGCAGAGCTCAGCCACACAAATCTCATTGCATGGCCGTGTCCACCCACTGTGGCCATGAGAATTTTAAAACATGCAATACCTGAGATTTTGGGGCACAAACCCATTTTCCCTGGGATTGCCACATGAAAAAAAATGACACCAGCTAACACAGCAATAACTATCCAGCATAAATGAATCAAAATTATACTAGAGGCCCAGTGCATGGATTCATACACTGGTGGGGTCCCTCGTCCTAGCCTGCACCCTTTCACAATCTGGGACCCCTTGGGAAATGTCAGAGGCCCAGTGCATGGATTTAGCCTGATCCCTGCAGACCAGACCTAGGGACCCCATAGGTGCATAAATCTGTGCACTGGGCCTCTATGGTTTGCATATAAGAACTTTGGTTAATCTATTTCCTCCCTTCCCTCTCTCCCCCTCCTTCTGAGATTCATCAGTCTGTTACATGTTTCCATGCCTGTGTGTTGAGCATCCACCCCTGGTGGTCAGTGCACATCATAGCTACCAGTCCAATGATTGAGAGGTTGAATGCTTGCTTAGGTTTTTATATAGAGAATTTTGGTGCCTCAGAATGTTAGTACTTACTTTGTGGCCACAAGATGAAAAAGGCTGAGAACTGCTGCCCCAGAGGGTTAGGGATCTGAATGACAAGGAGGGTGTGTGTGTGAGAGGGTGTTTGGCTGGAGGGTTAAGTTTATGACCATATAAAGGCTGACGCCCATATTCGTCAATGATGTTTGCTTTTGCAAATGCTATTTTATTGCTTCATTGTTGATAGATTTCATTGCTAACTATATTCTAAGTGAATTTAAGTTGGTCTTATGAGCAAAAACTATGTAATGCAACATATAAAGATATTTCTGTCTTTTTATGATGTAGTTTTTCCCATTAGAAAGATGGAATAATACTTGCCAGTTCAATTAGGAAACTTTTTTTAATGTCTGTTTTTTAATACAGCACTAATTATCTGAACCAAAACAAATTTGTTCCCTCAATCTGGCAGGTATGAAGCCAGTCTTTACAGTTTTATAAGTAAGGTTGACTAATTACCTAATGCTTTTAAAACTGTGTCTGAATTATAGAGACCTTTACTTCAGATTTTTTCTTTATCTGTCTACTGCTGTCTGCTATTGTTAATTAAATTGTCACCACTAAATTAATATCCCATAAAGAAAATAATTAAACCAAATGAATAAGAGGTAGAAATTACAGTGCCTTCCTACATACTTTATGTTTTATTTTCATTTTTTAAATTTCTTAGGAAAATGGCTACTCAAAAAATGTAAAGGTTTAATGATTTCAGTAAGTCATTATTCTTACTAATAAAATTTCCTTACTTTAAGTGGTCATTGACAACTATTTAGCTCTACCATATTTTCATAATTTCCCTATTTTTAACTTTTTTGTTATTTTTAATGTTACAAACTAGAATGTACGATTTGTACAATTACTTTCTTTTTTTAAAAAAATATATTTTATTGATTTTTTTTACAGAGAGGAAGGGAAAAGATAGAGAGTTAGAAACGTCAATGAGAGAGAAACATTGATCAGCTGCTTCCTGCACACCCACTACTAGGGACGTGCCCGCAACCAAGATACATGCCCTTGTCAAGAATGGAACCTAGGACCCTTGAGACCACAGGACAATGCTCTATCCACTGAACCAAACCTGTTGGGGCTACTTTCTTAGTTTAATTACAGAATTAAGGTCTTCTGTGCTATCTGAATGGAATACATAAACATGCCTGGTTAATTTGTGTTTAGTAGTTTACATTTTAATGCTAGCTTTTAAGGCTTTTCCATAACTCATTAATCATAATCAGGAAATATTTTTCAAGGGGAAATTAAAATCTGATTTCTACAGGTGAATTCATAGTCTATGAATGATTAATTACATTGTTATTTTTGTTTACATACTTAGCAGATTTTTCTGTTTTATTCTATGGTGCTTCTTTTTTTATTGAATTGATTGCGGGGACACTGGTTAATAGAATTACACAGGTTTCAGGGGTGCAAGTCCACACATCATCTGTAACTGTATAGCCACTATAGTGTGTTCAAAACTCCAAGTCAAGTCTCTGCCTATCACATTTTATACCCCCCACCCCTACCCCCTTTATTCTTGTCAGTGTCCATGAGTTTTTTTCTCTTTCTTATTCCTTTTATTTTCCTGCTTAGTCCCTCCACTCCCCCTGCCTGCTCTCTAAGAGTCTCTCTCTATTTTGCTTGTCAGTTCATTGGATCCTCACCTGAGTACGATCATGTGGTACTTGTACCATGCTTTCCATGCCCATCCATGCTGTTGCAAAGGTGAGAGAGATGTCCTTCTCACCTTACCTTTTTAATGTTTATTATTTAATTATTTTTTTAAAAATACATTTTATTGATCTTTCATAGAGAGGAAGGGAGAGGGATAGAGAGTTAAAAACATTGATGAGAGAGACACCGACCAGCCGCCTCCTGCATGCCCCCCTCTGGGGATGTGCCCACAACCAAGATACATGCCCTTGACTAGAATCAAACCTGGGACCCTTCAGTCTGCAGGCCGATGCTCTATCCACTGAACCAAACCGGTTTAAGTCTGTCCTTCCTTTTTAGAACTGAGTAGTATTCCACTATGTAAGTGTACCATATATGTTATCCACTCCTCAACAGAAGCAAAAATAAGAATAAACAAATGGGACAATATCATACTAAAAAGTTCTTGCAGAGCAAAGGAAACTAACAAATGAAAAGAAAACCCACTGGAGATCATATTTGCCAATGATACATTTGATAAGTGGTTAATATCTAAAAGATATAAAGAACTTATATAACTTAACACCAAGCAAACAAACAATCGAATAAAATATGGGCAAAGGACCTGAAAGAGGACATATAGATGCCCAATAGGCATATGAAATGATGTTCAACATAATTAATCATCAGAAAAATGCTAATTAAAGTCACAATGAGATGTCACCTCACATCTCTTTGAGATGTTTCTTGTTAGAATTGTACATTGAAGTGCAGACAATTGGATCAATAAATCGATAGTATTTTTCTACAAATGTAAGCAATCAAATTAATCTTATTCCTTCCAATATATTTGGGAGATTCTTTAAGGAATGGTTATGGGAAATTGTTTAAGGAATGGTTATCTGTTTTCTTATCTTTTTGTTAATGCGGTTAGCGCATACTGTCAATGTTGGCTCTTCTGTGAAATCAGAATCTAATTTTGTCGTTTTTGTTGTTGTTAAATATTATGAGTGTTGTCTAGAAATAATGCATTAGGTAGCTGGAGAGAATTCTTTCTCCCCACAAGCACAGTCCATAAAAATAATCAAATACATTTAACAGAACGTTCCTGAAATAGAATTCAATGACAATTAATTCTTCTTGTTTTAAAAAATAATTGGATAAGGGTGTAGATTTTATAACTTAACGTAGACCTACTTGTTATTAAATTTTCTCTGCTTCAGCAGAGCATAATTGTTCTGAGAATTTAGAAAATTTGTTATTTAAGAGGTTCATCTTCAATAACAAGATAGATGAACGTCTTAAATAACAAGGTGGAAAAATTAAAAAAAAAGGCATCTTGTCTTAAAAACCAATTTCCAGTAAGAAAAACAATTATTTCTTGAAACTTAATTACATGATACACGTCTTTTTTTTTACTTGGAACTTAAGTATAAGATGTTACCAATATGTAAAATAGACTAAAATGGATTCAGGGTTTTCTTTGGTGAGGATCTAACACAGAGAGAACCCTGTGGGCATTGGCGTGGGCCACAGCGGGGACTTGATGTCCCCTCTTGCTCACCTGGAGCTCTATCGTCAGAGTTCTCTGGGTAATTCTTCCGTCGGAGAGACACACTAGCTCCTCACACCTGCATACACAGGGGACTGAGGGACAGTTGGTGTTGCTCACAGGACAAGGGGCGGTGAAAAGCGAGTCGGATTCCTTTGTGAGCCAGAGGCAGGATGAGGGTTCTTCGGGCTGGGATGCTTTTGGTAACTAGAGGTGGTAAGCGAGCCCCAGAGGATTACTTTGAACGGTTGAATATCTGCCATACTTGATACCAGTTGCCCATCAAATTTATCACTTCAGTGCGCAGAGCCCTTAACACTGGTGATCTCACAGAGACTTGCTCTACAGGGCATTTGGTTTAATAGAGGTCATTGACTTGGATGCAAAGGCACATTTTAGGGCATGAAAAGTGCGACCCGGCATTTTCAAACATCTGTTTCATAAACAGGAGTCAGAGCGTTTTACTAGACCTCACATTACCTGTTCTATTGTTGATGCCTCTCACCCGCCTGTAATTCTCCGTGTCTGTTCCTGTCCAACCATTTTGCAAAGGAGAGAGCAGTCCTCCTTCAAAACCCAGAAAAACTGTCCTGGTATATCATGTGACAGTGTTAGAGTCCTCAAGGGTATCCATGACATTAATTAGTTAGTTAATTAATTAATTATTAATTTGATAAGTTTTCATTTCTTTTGGGTGGGTACCTAGGAGTGGAAATGCTGACTGGTATGGGTAATTCTATGTCTAATATAATTTACATTTTTAAAAATTTTTATTTTTTATTGATTTCAGAGAGGAAGGGGAGAAGGAGCTAGATAGAAACATCAATGATGAGAGGGAATCATGGATTGGCTGCCTCCTGCATGCCCCACACTGGGGATGGAGCCCACCACCTGGGCATGTACCCTTGACTGGAATTGAACCCAGGACCCTTTAGGCTGATGCTCTATCCACTGAGCACCACCAGCCAGGGCAAGAGCTTCCCATGACATTTAGATTAACATTCAAACTCCTCCCCTTGTTTCTGCCTGGTACGGTCCACAGCACACTACCTCCTGAGCATTAATGCCTAGCGTGCACCCACTGGGTCTCTTGGCTCCAGCCATACCCACCTCCATCACCCTCTTGCCTCTGCCTCCCCCAGCCCGGGGGTTGGCACACATGGCCTCTTTGTGGGATTCTCCTCTGGGTGCACATGCCTGGGCTCTGCTCGTCCTTTGTCTCAGTTTGCCGTCTCCTTAGGGTGCTGTGGGGCATGCCTGTGTGGGTGAGGAGAGCTGTGGGGTCAGGGTCCCAGAGAGGGTTCTCCTCATTTACAGGCACCTTCCATGGTCAGACCTCACAGGAGATACTGGACAGGAAAAGTGGTTCAAACCCACAAAATGGAATAAGCCTCCCCTCGCTGTCTGCATACCTGGGAAGAGATCTGGGAGAATTACCCGTGTTCTTTTATCCCTGATTAAGTTAAGCAATTTGCTTAATAGGAACAATTCATTTCATTTAAAGAGTGTTAGCTCTCTGCTAGGTGATTCTTGGTGTATTCGATAGAATTCCTGTTTGCAGCATAGCCATGGTTACCAAAATGATGCAGTGAACAATACTAGAATAAAATAACATAATACGGTAATGTTTATGTCACTGGTCGTGTACGGGGGCATTCGCTTGTTAATGGGCTTTGGTATTTAAATAATTGTATTTATAAGGTAGCAGGTATCCACGTTCATATGCACACACACACACACACACACACACATACACACACGGAGGAGGCAACAGTGGTTTGTGAAATTAAGCAATAGGTTTTTTTCTTCAGAGTTGAAACTCAATTTATTCTGCTTGAGGGGAGAAATCACATGTCCTAACAAATGAATTCATTAATTTGGTGCTATTTAATTTTTTTTTGTGAGAAATAAATACTATAAAATTAGTCTAGGAAACAAGCTTAGAAATCAGATGTGAAAAAAAGTAACAAAAGGGTTTCAAAGGTCAAAGACTCCGAGTCTCCCTCTGAAGGGAAAATGGATCCGACAAGAAGCCAGTGGACCTCCACACTCCCCTACCCCCTCCACCCCTAACCCCTCACATCCTCACTCTCCCTCACACACACCAGCACCTCAGTCCCAGGAAGCTCCATTCCCAGGAGACAAAAGGAACAGGTTTTGGTGAGGAGAGAGAATGCCTGCACTGGGAACCTGTCCTTCCTTTCATCTGACAAACTCCTCCCTCAAGATTTCCTGCCTTACGGCCTCCTGAGCCAGCCTGGGGCCCAGAAGGCGAAGGGGCTGCCATTTGCAATAGCGCTACCTCTAAGGGTGCAGCTCAGTGCCAGGACCCAGGGCGCTGCCCTGGAGAGACACTTTCAGGATGGTGCCAGCCTGTCTTCCGTTGAGACCATCGCTCCTATAAAGTTGGCCTGAAGAAGGGCCGTCCGTGAAGTTCCAGATAAAGTAATAGCTATCTTCAGAGCATATGGAAAAGTGACAGCCTTATTGCTGACTACACACAAAGGAGAACCTATTTAATTGGCGACAGCAAAGGAATCGTGTCTGGAATTTTAATGAGCGCCTGGACTGAGCACTGTAGGCCTTTGGCCAAAGGAGGGAAAGGCACAACTGGAGTGTGCTTAGAGGTGAGTGTAGAAGGACTTCATATGGAGGCAGAAGAGACTGGAAGCAGAATGAAATACTACTTGTATTTCTAAGTGAGGTAGGCAGAGCCACCTTCCTTTTTGCTTCCTTTCTCCTTCTTCCTTTGAGTTCATAAACAACAAAGGCACCTCAGATGCATCCACTCTGTAAGGGCAAAGTAAGCCAAGCAGTGTCTGGAGCAGCATCCTTTGATTGTTTCACGAGACAATGTAGACAGCTTCGGCTGTGTTAAAGCAGCGAACGATCCTTGCCCTTCGCATCTGTAGCTTGATATGACATATTTTTCCTCATTAAAGTCTGCCAGGGTCTGAGTGACCCTCCCCGAAGCTTCCCTTCACCCTCAGTGGTCCCAGCAACTTCACTTTCCAGGGCTTGTCCAATGAACTCAGAAAAGAGTCTGGAGGCTTTGGCTAGAAATAAACAGCAATTTATTCAAGGCTCTTAGGGTTTGTAAAATGAGAAATACAACCAGGCAATATCCAGAGTGTTCCAAAGAACAAACAGAATACAGCTAGGAGTTGTTCTAGTAATAAGCACATTCTTGAGAAGAACCAGCCCCGGATTGGTTTCTGGATAGGCCAGAGGCCTTCATCCGTCAGACGTCAGGTGGCCTGGAGGGGGTGCCTGGGGTCTGGTCTCCCCCGGGAGGTGGTCTGGGTAATGGCTGCCAGGGATCTGGGTGCCTGAGTCCTGCAGGAGGAACAGGAGAGTTACCTGAGGTCTGATGTGTATCCAGGCCTTGACACAGGACTGGAAAGTGCAAAAGTGTAAGTCCTCGGACTAGTTAAGACAAGAATTGATGGTTCAGGGCTCAGTCTACTTAATGTTATGAGTGTAGCAGCTTCCCCATAATCACTCCGTTTTATTTCTTCCCCCTTCCTCAGGCTGCAGGCACCATTTCATACAAGACCAAGCAGAGATTTCTACTTAGAAGTAACCTGTGTCACATGCTTATCTTTCCCGGGGAGTCATATGTTCATACCTAATGTTGTGGAGGAGGGAAGGACCTGGAGGAAAGGGGTGCAGGCTGGAGGTTCAGGACCAGTTTTGCTCACAAATAGGCATTCGTTGGATAGTGTCAGCAATTTCCCTATAAAGGTGATGACTGTTTCCCATGCAGCCATTTAAATCTTCTTATTTGAAAAAGAACAGAATTGCCTGGCCGTGGTGGCTCAGCGGTTGAACGTTGACCTATGTATGAAACCAGGAAGTCATGGTTCAATTCTAGTCAAGGGCACATGTTCCGGTTTTGGGCTCCATCCCCAGTGTGGGGTGAGCAGGAGACCGCTGATCAATAATTCTCTCTCATCATTCAGGTTTCTCTCTCTCCCCCCTCCCTCTCTGAAATCAGTAAAAATATATAAAAGAAAATAAAAAGAACACAACCCCAAGATGCTTCATGCATTCTGTCAAACATAATAAAAAAAATGGAGCCACAGGGCATCAGATGGTTCAACAAAGACCACCGGGAAATTGAAATAGAGACGTACATTACTCTTGGGACTTATGCCTGGGAGAAGGTCTAGGCAGGGGACAGGCAGGGGTGGGGAGAACCTGGGGCACATGCCTGCTGTGGGGTCTGGGGCTGGAGAGTGTGGGGGCTCCTGGGCTAAGGCTGAATTGGTCTATATAAACCTGAAGGAGCAGGGTTCTGGTGAGCTGGGTGGTTCTGGTCTACAGGAAGCACCAGGAAAAGGTGGGGAGTCAGCAGGATGACACATTGACTGTGACTCAGCAGATCCCTGGGCAAATGGCGGTGGATGCTGAGACAGTGAAATCTGAGAGTAGCGGAGCCAAACTCTCCACCGGTGCTGGATTCTTCCCTTTTCTCATCTGACTTCCTGACCGTAGCAGTTTGTTTTTCTTGGCAAACTACTTGTAGATGCAAGTTCTTGGTAGAAAACCTTAGACATTCCAGATTCGCCGTAGGATTACATATTTGTTTAGTCAACAACTCCTAAGCCTTTGTTTGCCAATTAACGTTTTTTTTTATTCATGTTTTCTTTCCTTTAATCAGCACCAGCTTGTGAATACTGATCATTGTAGCTATTTTCTGAGAAAATGGATGGGGTGCAGATATTGACTTCTGTGGCAGTGAACATAGAGATTTATTGACCTGGAAGGTAAGGTCAATATTTTCCTGAGGGACAAGTAATCCAGACGTACAACAAAACATGAAGTCAATATTTGCGTTCGCAACTAAGTTTTGAATACCTGTCCGAAAATCTCTGGAAATCGCCCTAGATTTGAATTCCCCAATCCTTGAGAAGCATGTAATTCTAAATAGACCTTGAAAAGTTCTCCAAAGTTTGAAACTAAGACCAAAATAAATGAGCGAAGACTTAGTGGAATGTATGAATTTTGTTGCCATCTCTTTTGTGAGTGACGTTTTCCTTGATGTGTAACAACTTTAAAAAAAACATGTGACTTATTAAAGTGCGTAATTTGTTTATTAAAATGTACATTATACTAAAGTACATTTTAATAGGCATACTTACTGAGCCTGAATCTCTAAAGTGCATACATAAAATGTTACTTCTCATGCCTCTTTAAATTTATCAGGCATTTCTTTCCAGATGGATCTCTGGCTTTTTAAGTACAGGGCTCATCCTGTTATTCCACTGTTGCTTCCTTAGGCACAGCCCTTGTATTAGTACAACTACATGATCAATTAGAGTACCCCCTTCCTCTGTTATATAGACTGCATAGTATTGGTTTCAGAGGCAAACTTTTTGGAAAGGACTTGCAACCATCACAGCAAAGCTAAGTATCTTCCACCAAATACCCCTCCCTGTCAACATTCTGTAAGTAGCTTGACTACCTTCCAGATACCTGTACCGGTCACTACAGAGTTCATTGTCTCTTTCCTTTAATCGACTTCACAATGAGTATCTGAGCCCAGGCACTTAACTTGGGCCTCTTGTCCTTGAAATAGCCAAGACTTATTTTAATCTTCTCTCTATATAAAAGGCTAATATGTAAAGTGTTCCCTCAGGAGTTTGACTAGGAGTTTCCATTGCTTGCTATGATGTGTGCTGACCACCAGGGGGTGGGGAAGAATGAAGGAAGGCCCCAGGCAGCCCTGGTCTGCCCAGATGTCATAGTCTCATTATTATAAACACTATCTGTGCATGAATTTTGTGTACCGGGCCTCTAGTAGAAAAATAAAAAGCAAACAAGCAAACAAACAAAACCAGTTCCAGAACTGCCGACTAGCATTAGTAACTAGGAAGGGAGCTCAAAATTACAGGAACAGAAGACAAAGATAGGCCATAAACTATTAACATGAGGAAGTGTTGACCTTGCAAATACTTTTGAAAAGTCTGCTGCTGTTATAATCCACAAGGACTGATATTTCTATGAGAGCAGTGCCCCCAGTTTAAATTTGTTGTGGAGGGCATGGAGGTCATGGAGGCCCTGGAGGTCATGGAGGTCACGCTGAGTGAAGCAGACACTGTTCCACAGGTTAGGGCAGGTGGACATACTAGCTCAGAAAAGGCCACCCCAGCTAGCTTTCAGAAAAAGTATGTAACTTAGCAGCTGGCTCTCATTCTTACTAGTGGCCGTGACAACTGCACCTGTTGGCTCACAGATTGAGGTTCTAAAAAAAAAGAAAAACAAAACAAACAAAAAGTAATTTCCTTTTAAATCTGAATCTGATGGACCGTAAACATGATTTGAAAGAACAATCTTGACACCTCAAACTGGACGTACTCTCAGCAAACGGAGAAAAATTTCCATACAAAAGAGATTAAAAAGCTGAAGCCAAAATTAGGGTTGTGCGTTATCATAGCACCATTACATAAGTATTGGCAGAAACTTAAATCATATCATGTTCCCCTTATGAATGTGATTGCCAAGGATATGATATTTCATCCCTATGAAATGAAAACCGTCTGATATCAGAAAACAATTGCTTTTAGATGGAGAAACATGCTTTTGGAATGAAAACCATACCGCTATTTTCACTGCTCTGGAGTCTACAATCTGTATTTGTATCCAAGTAACTCAGAGTTGTTAAAAGCAACAAGGATGAGCAAAAATGCCCGTTAGTAGAATGAGTGGGAAATATCTGTGGCAATATGACCTTCGGATAAGTGGCATTCAAGGGCAAAGGCATTAAATGAGAGAGAGACTGCCCCGGTGATCAGCCCAGATGTCATAATCCCCATTATTATAAACACTATGGCCCAAAGGCTGAATTCCTTTGCCCCTTTTCTTTCTGTTACTTGATTTAA
Organism: Lasiurus borealis; assembly: GCA_004026805.1. Lineage (NCBI taxonomy): Eukaryota > Metazoa > Chordata > Mammalia > Chiroptera > Vespertilionidae > Lasiurus > Lasiurus borealis. The sequence goes on along the minus strand of PVJN01001268.1, from coordinate 17,981 downwards.
CTTCAATCTGACTTAAATGTAATTATCTCTCTGTTCCAGCCCCGAGAACTTGTTGCCTGTGTAGGATATGGCTAGGAAAAAAAATGCATCTAATAATTCTGCCCACTCTCAAGTTAATGCCCACAGACTTCAAGGAGCCCACATGCTGCCCAGGAATAACCTAATTGGCTCCAGCTGCTGCCTGTCAAATTCTCCTGAGGAAGGATTTCACGTTTTTCGTTACTTCCTTATATTTTCCTTCGCTTCTTTCTCCTCATCCTCTGCCGACACATCTCCCATTATGGATGGACAAGCACACCTGTTTTCTTGTGCTTCATTTCCCTGAACTTCACAGATATGTTTTTTTATAAATTGAAGGTGAGACCCTACACCAGTAAAAATATGACCACTTCCCTTGCTTCTTATTCTGCTGTGAAGTCAGAAGCATTTAATCGAGGTGGTATCTATTCTGTCCGATTCCACGTCTCTATTCCACCTTCCCTCCTGCCTTGATGGGAGTACAATCCATGATCCTGTCTCAGGTAGTCTCCCCACTTAAACTTCTCTGGGAGTCCAGAGCTCGAAGAAGAGGACCAGTGAAGAAATATGCATTTAGGAGTGTTAGCATGTAGATGGTATGTGAAGTTAAAAAATTAGGCCTGGCCAGCATGGCTCAATGGTTGAGCATTGACTTATGAACCAGGAGGTCATGATTTGATTCTGGTCAGGGCACAAGCCCTGTGTGGGGTGTGCAACAGGCAGCCAATCAATAATTCTCTCTCCTCATTGACATTCTCTCTCTCTTTTCCTCCCTCTTCCTCTTTGAAGTCAATAAAATATTTCTTAAAATAGTAATGATATAATGGTAGTTAATAGGCCAATCATTTTCCTAAAGGGATAGTGTGTAGAGAGAATCAAGTTAATCAGGAAAAGGAACTGTGCCAACATTTAGAGGTAGAGGAATAGAAACAAGAAGATGAAGAGGTTTGTCTGATGAGACAGGAAGGCACCAGAATAATGCACCACTCAAAAACAAAACAAAACAAAACAAACAAACAACAGCAACAACAAAAACACAAAAGAAGGTATTTAAAGAAGGAAATAGGATAAACTACGTCAAAGGATTCAGAAAGGTTAAATGAGAAGATAACAGCGCTCCTTGGATTGAGCAACATGGAAATTAAAACTTTCTTAGACTTCTTTCTTGCCATCCCTGCAACCTCTATACAAATCCAGAGAATCTCAGCATCTCAGATCAAGAGCAATGGGACCATCTTTCATTCTACACTCTCACTATTTTAAGGCTATTTAGCCCAAATAAAAAATCACTTTCGTCATTTCACACTGACGTAATAAGTCTCTCACTTTCGTGCAAGATAAAGTTTTTAAACCAATAAATAGCACCAAAATGGAGTTTTATTTTTACCTAGCCACCTTATCTACTATGCCAGGAGGACACATCTCCCATTACAGATGGACAAAAACACCTGTTTTCTTGCGCTTCATTTCCCTGAACTTCACAGAGATGTCTTTTTATAAATCGAAGGTGAGACCCTACACCGGTAAAAATATGGCTACTTTCCTCTTGATTGGGATACTCGCTTTGTTGCAGTATTCTGGAGGCAAACCCACGGTACCTGTGAGCTGTGCCTGCATTCTCCTCTTTCCTAGTCAATAGAATATGAAAAGTAGGAACTGTAAATATGAATATTTATTTGAGAAAGTCAAGGTGTGTGTTCCTGTTGAAGTGTAGGGAGCATGCACAGGCGCTCAACAAATATTTGTTGGATGAACAGGTACGTTTTACACAATTCCTTTTTCAAATGATTAATATGATGTTGGAAAAAGAGGTTGACATTAAATTTTTGCAACTTACAAGGACTTCCATGTAATCCTCCCTCGTCCATCCTGTAATGTAGGTGGTATTGTCCTAATTTTTTTTATATGAAGACTCTAAGATTCATAGAAGTTAGCTGTTGTCCAAGTTCACACAATAAGAAAAATGGCAGAGCAGGGACATGAGCCAGTGTCTGTTTCAGAGTCTGTTCTCCCCTATAAAATGGCAACTTTTTTTGACCACAAAAAAGCTACTTTTTCATAGCGAAGGGGGTTCTAGGAATGTGCTCCAGGGTCCTGACTTTCCCTGGCCAAATCAACTATGTTCACTGCAGGTCAGAGAGTCTCATCATGGCTGAGCACTTATTCCCCTGGAATGCTTTTAAAAAAGATGAATGGCGCCAAGACGGGTTTGGCTCAGTGGATAGACCGTCAGCCTGTGGACTGAAAGATCCCAGGTTCAATTCCAGTCAGGGGCATGTACCTTGCTTGCGGGCACATCTCCAGTGTGGGGTGTGCAAGAGGCGGCTGATCAATGTCTCTCTCTCATCAATGTTTCTGACTTTCTATCCCTCTCCCTTCCTCTCTGTGAAAAAATCAATAAAATATATTAAGAAGAAAAAAAAGATGAATGGCTAAAACTCACCTCAGCGATGTGTGAGAGTACCGGGCAATCAATATTTTTGAAGAAGTGTCTTAGGTTATTCTGATGAGCCATCAGAATTAAGAAAAATTGCTTTAGATTGTCACAAAATTACTAATTTATAAAAAACCCCAGGTGTAAGTTATAAACGAGTTGATTCCTATGCCATCATCTTAGTTTTGACTCTGAGTATATTTCTCCAAGTAGCAGTGGATGCCCACAGCTGGATACACACAGCTGAGCACACTTGGCAGTGACTGCTGAGAATCAGCGTGGGACTGAGGGCCTCATACATCTTGGATCCTCCTCTGTGGGCCATCTCCGTGTGGTGGAGGCTGCCTTCTGGGACTCTCAGTCTGGTGCATATTCGAGACCTGCCGGGAGAGTTCAGCGAGCATGGCTCAGTGGTTGAGCATCGACCTATGAACCAGGAGGTCACGGTTCAATTTCTGGTCAGGGCACAAGCTCAGATTGCATTTGATCCCCAGTAGGGGGCATGCAGACAGTAGCTGACCAATGATTATCACTTATTGATGTTTCTATCTCTCCCTTTGTCTCTGAAAAAAAATTATTCATATATATATATATATATATATGTGTGTGTGTGTGTGTATGCCTAATATGCAAAGTTTCCCCTCAGGAATTCGATTACTCTCTATGACATGTGCTGACCACCAGTGGGTGATGTGCAACAAAGGAAAACCCTGGCCCTTCCTTAAGATGTCAGCCAGCAGCCTCTAGGGACCCTACCTGTGCATGAGTTTCATGCACTGGGCCTCTAGTCTATAATAATAAAAGTGTAATATGCTAATTAGATTGGATAGCTGAATGACCTTCCAGGTGGCTTTCTGGACAGCCTTCCAGATGACCTTCTGGATGAAACTGGGGCTGCGAGGGCCACGTCTCTTGCATGAATTTAGTGCATCGGGCTTCTAGTATGTGTGTGTGTGTGTGTGTGTGTGTATACCCAGTTTTCACAGAATTTTTATGCTATTGAGTACCTACTACCTTTCTTTCTTTCTTTTTAAATTAGTGTATGTGTGAGCTCATAGAGGGGCAAGACTGTGAGCATCCCTTCTGGGTAGAAATGGTCACTTCTCCTTGATGGCCTGAAGAATGACGAAATTGGCAGTAAGATACTCTGTGGTGTTTAACCTTATAAATTTATGTATGTGTACTTTCTGAGTTGTTAGACAAAAGTAGATGTAACTTCAGATACAGCCCAACCTCAAGACAGACAACATTTTCAGTTTTAGCTCAGAATTTATCGACCGTGAAGGGAAAATTCTCAGGGGGTTGTGGGGGCGAGATGAAGGATTTTCCATTTTCAGCTGCCACTGCTGTGCACGGCAGAGGCCGGCTTGGGACTGGAAACTACGTTTTTCACCTTTCCAAAGAGGAAATATATATGGTATCATAACAGCAACCGTTGTTAAAATGGTAACTTAAATTGCCATCATTCTTCCTTACATGGTCAGTAGATTTGGCTTATAATAATCCATGGTGAGCTTGGTATGAAGATGGCACTTACATAACTCACTTTTAATAGCAAAAATATGTTTGCTTTCCTTCTTCCTTATTATTAGACTTTTAAGAATATACAGTGCACGTGTCTCCTTTTGAAGAATCCATTACTTTATTATTGAGACTTTATTTTTCTGTCCTTAGTGATCAAGCAAAAATAGTGCTCATTTTTTAAATTATATACGTTTTCCATTTATTGTAAATAATATGCTAATGAATCCTGTACTTAGGGTGGGAAAGTTCAGAAAAGTTCCATTTGGTATGCTTCTGTCTAATTCTTCCTCATACAAACTTCAAATTTTTAGTCTTACTACTAAACTTGACAAGGGTTGAGTGAATAGGAACAAAAGACAGTAACATTGTGCCTTAAAATTAATTATCTTAGGTTGGCGAAACCAACCCCCAGTTGTAGAGTATTCATTTATAACTATACCTTAAACAGTGAAATTAAGTAAAGGAATTCTTTTTTTTTTTTTAAGGGTGAGAATTGTCAATGGTAAAATAAAGAATAAAAGACAAATTTTTTTTGGTCTTTATGAGTAGAAATATTTGGAATTAGAATATTAGAAAATCATTTTCCCTCTGTCTTTACTCTTCTCAGAAGATATAAAGAATGCTTCAGGGAGAGTTTCCTTTTATTTAAGGCCATAGAGATTTAGAAAATTTATGTCGTTTTTGCATAAGGTGGGATTTTTAGATTGAGGTTCATTTCATTTCCATATGGATATTTGGTAGTTCCAACATGATTAGCTGAAAAGTCTACATAATTGAATGCTTTTCCTCAGCATTGTACAGAAGTAACCAGCTGGATTAATGCGAATCCATCCCTGAACTCTGGTGCATGAGTCCGTGTCTCCCCATTTTCCAACCTCCGCTGCCTTTGTTAATGCCTTTGATTCTTCCAACTTAATTTTTCTCTTGAAAATTGTTTAAAGCAACCCGCTTCCTCTGGTATTTCGCTACGTTAAGCAGGATCTCTCCATCCTCCACGAGGGAGAGCATTCCTCAACAAACAGAGCGTGCCGAGCATAATTTACCCCTCTCCCTGTGACTCAGGCTCCTCATCAGGAACGGTGGCGAGCAGACCCAGCTGCGCTCAAAGACGCCCCCAAGAGCTGTTAGGACCTGCAGCACTGTCTGGCCCAGCCAGCTAACTGTTCCCGGGGGGACTCACTGTTCCAGGCGGGAGGCCCTCCTCAGCACAATGGCATGAATAGAAAATACGTTTTGTCGGCTCAGGGGGACATGGGTGGCGGGGCTGGAGCCCAGCACCGTGTGCTGTATTCTGGCCTTTGTTCTTCTGAAGTAGAAACCCCTCCTCAAAAACGTTTCCTATAAAATGGGAAAAAAAAAAACTGTCTTGGTCTCCCACATCACAGAGCTTTGTGAAAAAAGACATACTCTGTAAATTACTTTCAAGGCTATAAACTGTTTTACAAATGTAAGATTTTGTTCTTCAGCCTTTTCAAAAACAAAATATTTTTATTTATTTTATTATTACCTTAGGACACTAACCATTGTTTTAACGATGCTCCTTAACATCGTTGAAGTTCAACATGATCCCAAGATACCTACTTCTAACCAGCAGCATAGAATCATTAGAGAAAAAAAAAACAAACTAATGCAGCTCTGGGTTCCCATTCTGTGTTTGCTGAGGGAGGCGATCATGACCCTGGCCGTGGAATGAGGTCCTTGGGTTTGAAGGCCAATGGCAACCATCTACTAGTAAGTCCACTAGGAAGCAGAGCCAGCATCCCCAAGACAAAGGGCTTGGTGCTCACGCCTCGTGGAGCTCTCCAAAGGGACTCTGCCTCAGCACCACGGTCTCTGTTGGACATTTAGCTTTGCAGTGAGACAGTGTCTCCAAAAAGATATTTGTCCAAAAAAATTTTTTTTCTGAGTGTATTTGGTTTCTCTTTAGATAGACAAACATTATAGGAAGGGTTAAAAGTCTGTCACGTATTAACGAGGTAAATTATTTTTTTTTTATTCTGGTGCCTTCTTCAATCCAACTGTATGAAGAGAGGCTAGAATGTTTTTTGTCTATGGGCTCTTTAAATTTTTATTTATTGTTGACGATACTCCAGATGTCTCTCCCATTTGCCCCCCCCTACCCAGCTCCCCACTCTCAGGCCTTCTGCACTGAGGATACTAGAATTGCTGATGGATGGCAAGGATCATTCAGGGGAAGAGAGGTTTATTTTGAAGACTTAAGGATTCTGAGAAGGGGCTGTTCAGGTAGAGCTGTCTCAGTGCAAGCTCTGAACTCTCACAAGAAGGGTATTGTGAAGACACTGGGTCATTCAGGAGCCAGAAGAGTAGAAATACAGGAGGAAAAGGCAAGGAAAATAAAAAAAGACAAGCAAAATCTCAGTCAACCCCTGCCCCTTAATTTACTTTTGGGAATAAAGACATGCTTCGATATATATACACTTAAATATAAAATAAATGCACATTGCAATTGAGTAGAATAGATCACATTAAATGCATTAAAAGTCTATTCTCTGAAGGTACTTCAAATTTAATTTTTTAGAAATCAGTAATTCAATTCTCTAGCTAAAGAGTCTTTTTGAAATACCAATAATAAAATGGTTTTTCTATGTGTGGTACTTTACATCGTTCCTATTTTATACTTTCTTTAAGTGGTTGCAGGGGTCTAACTTTAGGATTGATTATTGTCAGAGCTTTCCTGATCATTCTTTAGTTTTTTTTTCTAATGATTCTATGCTGCTGGTTAGAAGTAGGTATCTTGGGATCATGTTGAACTTCAACGATGTTAAGGAGCATAGTTAAAACAATGGTTAGTGTCCTAAGGTAATAATAAAATAAATAAAAATAATTTTTTGAAAAGGCTGAAGGACAAGCTCTTACATTTGTAAAACAGTTTATAGCCTTGAAAGTAATTTACCGAGTATGTCTCTTTTTTCACAGAGCTCTGTGATGTGGGAGACCGAGACAGTTTTTTCCCATTTTATAGGAAACATTTTTGTTCTAGATGCACAGCTGGTACATTATCAATTCAGAACTACACTCCTTAGTTGTAGAAACCTGATATTTCTATTGAAGAAGAACTAGAAGGTGTGGCCCCTGGTACTGACTCTGTGCCCTCAAGCTTGCCACTCCCCGTGAAGCCAGTGATGCCAGCGCACCATTTGTAAGGCTTTGAGTGTGAAGAAAGAAATTTAAATATAAAATATGAAACGTAAAATGGGTGAGAGGAACCTCTTCCATCTGTTGTTAAAAATGCAGACTGATGGTTACTATTATAAGTTTGCTAATTACAATAAATATTTTAGGTGGCTTTGCATTTGTCGCATCTATTAACAGAAGTCAAATCCTTTTTTTAAAATTTTTCATGGAAAGAGTAATTAGTCTGTGTTCACATGCTATTTCTTGCTTTTTAAAAATCTATTTCTAAGCCTGAAAACAATGGGGATAATTGTCACTATGCTGTTAGTAAAGAGATAAGTCTATGTCTAGGGATGTACATCCCAGATGTACTCCTTCATATTCCACATTCATAATGTCCTAGTGTCCCAGCGCATGGGTTTGTTCACATTGAAAGGAAATTAATTGGAATATTTTAATATAGCTATTCGCCCTTTCTCTATTAATAGAAGTGTCAACCAAAATCATGACTGACAATGACAGATGGAAACACATGTGTGTCATTGGTGCCAGCGAGAGCTTTATATGTATCACACATGAGTCAGTCAACTTAGCCTTTTAAATAAATAGAACAAACTTGCTTAATTAGACCTGCTTTCCGATTTAGCTAAACTTTTTCCAGCCCAGTGAAGCATCTCAACTTCTCTTTCAGGTAACTGTCAGCAATACAGCAGTAAATATCATCAGGAAGCAGGATTTCATTGTAGACCACACAGGGAGAACAAGGGATACAATATTTAACTACAGCAGTATTTGACTATATTCTGTGCTGTGAGAAAACATGGTTATTTTCAAGGTCCACTATTTCTTCTTTTCAGTCGAGTCAAGTATCTAAACTTTCTAAATCTCCATTGTCTTGCTAATGAAAGAAAATAGGATTCTACTGAGTCTCCTATCTATGTATTCCAGGACTTCTGTGAGGATCAAATGAGATGAGGGGTGGGAAAATGCTTCATAAACATTTAGTTGAACTGGAAAATGTTTGCACCTGGCTATAAAGCAGTAGTTCTCAACCTGTGGGTCGTAACCCCTTTGGGGGTCAAACAACACTTTCACAGGGGTCACCTAAGACCATTGGAAAACACAGATACGATTCATAACAGTTGCAAAATTACAGTTATGAAGTAGCAACAAAAATAATTTTATGGTTGGGGGTCACCACAACATGAGGAACTATATTAAAGGGTTGTGGCATTAGAAAGGTTGAGAACCACTGCTATAAAACAAGTCTGGTTCTGGGCTGAAGAATCTCCAAGAAGGCTAGTCTCTAGAGAGAGGAAGCTGGGTGTTGCTATGTAATGTCATTACCTGGTGCCAGAATGACCATTTCTGGGCTGGGCTGGGGGCTGCATTTTGCACCATGGGGTCTTGTCAGCATTGGCTGTGATTTGGTGGGGTACTGTTCTGGGGAGGTGGTGGTGGGGCCTGTGTCCCACTTGGGAAAAGCTGAGTGTTGGTTTATCAGCACCAAATCCATGATGTCGTTTCTTTTTAAATGGCCAGTGTGTGTCACGGCGGCTCCTGTGTTGAGCATCTGCCCCTGGTGGTCAATGTGTGTCTGGTCAGATGGACACTTACGCTTTTATATATATTGATACGCTTACCATGCAATTAAACTTCCGGTGCTTTTGGTGTAGCTACAAAATACTCCACATTTTCAAATTGATTAAAAAAAAACCAAATCCAGCGATATGCTGTGTTTAAGAGATTATACCAAAAAAAAAAAAAGTATTTGATAAGGCTAAAAGTAATCCTATATAATAAAAGGCTAATATGCAAATTGACTTAGTGGCAGAACGACCCATCTCTATGACTCACACTGACCATCAGGGAGCAGATGCACAACATAGGAGCTGCCCCCTGGTGGTTAAGGTGCTCCCACAGTGGGAGTGCCTCTCAGTCAGAAGCCAGGTTCACAGCTGGTGAGCCCAGTGGTATTGGCGGGAGCCTCTCCTGCCTCTGCAGCAGGGCTAAGAATGTCCGATGCTGGCAGTCGGATATCCCCCAAGGGCTCTCAGACTGCAAGAGGGTGCAGGCCAGCCTGAGGGACCCTTCTGAGTGCATGGATTTTGTGTACCAGGCCACTAGTATGATGACTAATGGTCTCAAAAACAGACATAAATAAACCAGAGAATGTGGACAGAGAATTCAAGCAAATAAGTTTAAAAGGGCAGACCCTGCAGTTTTTGCAGTGAGTATTGTTGGCCCTAGGATAGTTTTGAGGAGCAGATATTTTCATGTGTGTAGGATGGTTCTAGAATTGGATTTGGTAAGCTGGTGTGTGTGGACTGGCTACTTGTTTTTGTAAATAAAATTTGATGGATACCTAGTGCCACCCTTTCATTTATACAGGAGACAGGGTTCCCTGCTCATGTATGCACACCGGAGGCTGCTTTAGTTCTCCAATGCACATTCCAGGGGTGGGATGGAAACAGATGACCTACAGTCCTAAAACAGTTACATCTGTCCCTTTAAGGAAAAGAGCAGAGGACGTAAGGGGATTTTGTGTAAAGATGTTGTGTCTGTAATCAGAAAAGCTAGTAAAAGGTTTGGCCAGAGAGGATGCTTATTCTCAGCCGGCCAATGTCTTTGCATGTCCTGGGGTTTTTCCGGGTGCTGCTCACAAGGGTAAAACCCAAAGTGTTTGTCGGTTATTGAGTCCGTCCTAGCAATCCAGTTAGACTATTGTGAGACACAATTGTGAAAGGACTTTGCTACTTGCAAAGAAGGGCACAAATTGATAACGAGATTCTGCTTTGAATACAAAGGAAAAATTCTAAGGCAAATGTAATTCAGCATATTATCAATGAATAACTACAACTTGATGTAGTACTGCAAGGATGAATTGTGATAAGGTCAAATGCTTCAAAAGATCCAAATATATTTTAATATCAATATAATCTAGGAAGAGAAGGATATGACTTCAATAGGAAAAAAAAAATACATACCTCAAAGGGGGCAGATACTACTTTGTGGTGAAACACTAGAGGCTTTTCTACCACAATTCCCACCATAAAGGCCTAAGAATTAGCATTATCTTCAGCTTTTACTAAACTAATCTGAGAAAAAAATAACTAGGTATGTCTATTGAAAAGGAGGGGCTAAGTAATCCAAGCTGGTAATGATGTTTCCATAGGAAATCAACAGAAAAGTAAATAATAATAATAATAATAATAATAATAATAATAATATTAATAATAATAATAATAATAATAATAATAATAATGAAGGAGGAGGTCATAAAGCAAATTTAAAAAATATATCCGTATATCCGTGAGAATTGTCAGGTAAATAGAACCTCTGCAGTTATGGACGTGCAGTGTTTGACCTCTGGACCGGAGTTGGCATAACCCAGGGAAGCTGAGGGAGTCTAGAAAGGCTCTCTTGGGAGGAGCAGTGACGAATTGTAGCCCTGAGCACCTGCAGGCTGAGCAAGTTGGGGACCTGAGAAGGTGTGGCCACCCAGGACTGAAGGGCTGGTGGGGCTCATGGGGAGGCCTGGACAGAAGCTACTGTCTCTTTAAAAGCACCTGTCTCGGTGGGACCTGCCCACCTCGTGGGCTCGTGTATGAAAAGAGGGTGCAGGGCCTGGCGAGGCAGAAGGCGGAGGATGAAGAGGAAAGAGAACAAAGACCAGAGCCTTTCAAGGAGCAGCCATCACGGATTTACCAGCCACGACCCACGACCCACCCTGAATGATGGCCCATTCCGCTTCCAAATCCCAGGCACAGCCTCATCTTTAGAATAATAAATAATATTATATTATTTATTGGCATAATCTGAAAAAATGACTTAGAATAACGTAATAAATACATTCCCAGCCGGATGTTGAGGCAGTTGTGCCAGGGGACAGCGGACAATCCAGCCTGTTCAGCAATTACCCAGTGAGAAACACAGGGTGGGGGGCAATGTAGGCTACATTACCTCCTGTGGAAAACGATGCAGGAACTGGCACCTGCTAACCAAGCATACACGGACCGTGTCCTCACAACCTAAGCCTGCTGTTGCCACTCCCTGTATCATGAGACACATTGATCTTCCTGCAAAGAAAACCGCTGGTCCAGATGGCTTTGCTGGTGATGGATATCGGACATTTAAAAACGAAATAAGAGCAATCATGAAAACTCTTTCAGAAAATAGAGAAGAAATAGCTACTTCTCCATTCATTTTATGAGTCATTATCCTGATCTCAAAACCAGACATAAACATGACAAGGGGGAAAGGGAAAGAAAATACCCTGTAATCTAACATCCATCATGAACACAGGCAATGCAATTCTTAATGTACTAGCAAATTTAAACCAGAGCTACATGAAAAGGATAATAAATCATGTCCAAGTAAGGTTTTTCCCCCAGGAGAGCAAGACTGGTGTAATCACAAAATGAGCAACGTAAGTCACCGTGTTAACAAAGAAAAAAGTTTACATGATCATCTCAATAAACACAGGAAAACATTTGTCAGGATTCAACACCTCATCATGTTAAAAAAAGGATCTCAGAAAAATAGGAATAGTAGAGACAGAGAAACTATTTGATTTATCCTATATAATGATGAATACCACATGATTCACTATTTTTATTCAACATTGGCTTAAAGTTCCTATTAATGAAAAAAGGCAAAAAATAGGAAGCATCCTATCTAATAAAAGAGCAATATGCAAATTGACTGTACTTCTGCTATACCAATAAGCCATGCTCACCAGCCAATCAGGAGTGAGTATGCAAATTAACCCAACCAAGATGGCTACAGCCACAGAGAGAGCAGGAGGGAGGCTTGGGTTGCCCCAGTGATGGAGGAAGCCAAGCTTTCTGCACACTCTGGCTGGCCCAAGCCTCCACTTAAGGCTACAAAGTTTCAATTACAGAAAATAAATAAATTCCAACAGAAATGGGTGCCACCAAGGAGCGAGCAGAAGGCCTGGTGGTAAGATGGACTTGGCATTTTATTGAGATGGGCAGGACTTAAAAAAAGGGATTTTGGGGATAAAATCAAGAACAACAGATAAAATGGAATGTCTTGGTAAGAGTATTTTCTAAGCAAGAAGGATATGGAAGAAATTATAGAGGAAAATATTCATATATTTTACTGCATTTTGAATGTTGAGCTCCAAAATAGTAGGCACACATTGTGAGAACTCTTACTTTCTTGTGTTAGCTCTTCTTTAACGTGCTTTGTGTGTCTGCCAATGTGAGCGCGTGCATATTTTTCACATCAAAAATTGAGATATTATAGTAAACACCATGTTCCGCTTATGACATAGTGAATTTAACCAATGTTTTAGTAGTTAAATGAATACATTTAAGGAATTTTTTTTGTTAATCCTCATCTGAGGATATTTTTTCATTGATTTCTTCCCTGAGAGAGAGAGAGAGGAATACAGAGAGACATTGATTGGTTGACTTTCTCACATGCCCCCACCAGTTCTAGGGATAGAACCTGCAACCCAGGTACGTGTTGTCTAGGAATTAAACCTGCGACCCTTTGATGTTTGGGCCTATGCTCTACCACTGAGCCACCCCGGCCAGGGTGAGGTATTTTTTAAGAGGCTAATTCCTCTGTATATAACTTGAAATTTTTGGTGAATATGAAAAACCATCATTATTGTAAAGATAGCCTTCTTCATCTCTCCCAGCAACAGTGGTGAGAGGCATCTAAGAATTTACTATCTGAATTGTGCCTTGCCCGGTGTGGCTCCTTAAAGGGGGATCTCTGCCGGGAGCTGGTTTCTTGTCTCATGGTCTGTAAATGAAACTGTTACCCCTTCTTTGTCTCTCATGGATGAGCACCCTTATTTCTCACAGTGAGTCGTCTCTGTCAGACGAGAAAGGTAGAGGAAGTTAGAAGCTTGCCGGGGATTCATTGATGCAAGTGAGAGAGAAGTTGGGTCAAAATTAATGACAGTGGTCTTCCATGTAGGACAGTGGTTCTCAACCTTCCTAATGCTGCGACCCTTTAAGACAGCTTCTCATGTGGTGGTGACCCCCAACCATAAAATGATTTCCATTGCTACTTCATCACTGTAATTTTGCTACTGTCATGAACTGAAATGTAAATATCTGATAGGCAGGATGTATTTTCTTTGTTACAAATTGAACATAATTAAAGCATAGTGATTAATCACAAAAACAATATGTAATTGTATATTGTGAAATATTTATTTCTAATGACAAATAAATGAAATTTTGTCTTGAATCGTGGTGTAGCATGGGCAACAGTCTTCATAGGACAACAGTAAACTACATAGCTATACTTTGTTATACCGAGGAGCGGTCTGTTGGTTCCTAAGACCATGGGAAATATGTGTTTTCTGATGGTCTTAGGTGACCCCTGTGAAAGGGTTATTTGACCCCCAAAGGGGTCGAGACCCACAGCTTGAGAACTGCTGATGTAGAAGAATACATTTTTAAAATGCCAACCCATTTTAAAATATATGATTTGTCTCAGAACAGTGTCTCCCCCCTATTCTAGTACTCTGCCCAGTATCACTCCATGTTTGCACCCACCCCCCGCAGCGTAGTGCAATGCCTAAGACAAGTAATAAAGTTCAACTACGTAAACAAGCAAAGGCCGTCCATTTTGAAAATCATCATTTGAAGAGTTTTGTAAATACTATTCTAAGATGTTAAAAAACACAGTATTTGGATTAAAAAAAAAACTTTTGTGCATTATCCAAACGAACCGTGGTGGAAGACTTAGGCGTGATGAAATGAACGATTATCAGAAACGAATCAGGTGTGTATTATTCGTAGTAATTTTAGCAAAAAACACCATTTGAAGCTTATTTCTCCCTTGTCTCTCATCAGCAGAGAGGAAGGAAATTGAATCTGTGGAAAACATACATTTATGTGATACCTCAACATTTAAAAAGCCCCTCTGGAGTCGTTTGGGTGATAATAACCAAGTTTCTCTAATTGGAGAGACATCGCCGCTTATATAGCTAATTAGTCTGAGAAATATTGTTGATGTTTGGGTTGAAGCAGCAAATATCGACCGCAGGAACTGTGTTAGCAAATATCTGCTAACACAAATACCATAATCCCCGGAATTTTAAATGAGTCTGTGACCTACATTCACATTTCTTTTCAGTGCCACTCATGTGATTCAAGTTATATATTTTATCTATGCCTCCCATTCCCCTTGTTTATAGAAAACCTTTTTGATCCAGACTCTAGAACTGATAGAATTACAGCTTTTAATGCTTTAATAACGTTCACAGCAAGAAAGAAAGAAAAAAAAAGCAGAGTCCAGTGCATTGCTGGCCGAGATACCACTTCAGGAAATGGATTTCGGTTCATTTCAAGGGTAGGTTTTTTCAAGAGGAAGAAAAAGTAGGTCTAAGAGCTAAAACTATTTAAATGACTCCTTGGCAACCCCTGCTTCTGTTTGGATCCTGGGAAATGACTGTGTGATGAGAATGTCGATGGCTGGCCAGTCTCCTTTGCTAGAACTCTGTGGATTTGGGAGCTTAGAATTCAACTTTTCCCTTGTGGCTGGAGTTCCTATTTCTTGCTTGGCATCCACTCTGATGTTTCTTATCAGTGTTGACAAATGTGTTTATGAGACAAACCGAGTGTTAAGAGGACAGCTTACATGACTCACACAAAAAAAATGTGGAAGCTCTAAAATACATTTACTTTTCTGCTGTGTGATTAACTGTCTTAAATCTCCAAGATGATTAAGTTTAGGTAAAGGTAAATACTAATGCCCATTTTGTAGTGAATTTTTGCTCAGCTGATATAAATAACCAGTGAAGTGTTGGAAGTGCTGAAAGCTAGATGGGTAAAACCGAAATTAAAATATTTTAGGAGACAACTGGCACTTGGTAATATATATAAATATATATACAGTGGTACCTCGACATACGAGTTTAATTTGTTCCGTAACCTTGAGGCGTGGGAAACTATGAGACGCTCGAGTCACGGTAAACTGGTGGGTCATGTGCAGTCGGCCCATCCAAGCGCGATTACTCCTATCTCAAATGTTGCTTGTATTTCAAATCAAAAATCGCTCGCTCGATGACTCGTATCTCAAAAATCTTGTATGTTAGGGCACTCGTATCTCGAGGTATTGTACAGCTAAATTAGCAGTAAAAGAAAGAAGGATGCTTTGTCGTGGGAGATATGGAGACCAAGGGGCCAGTTGCCTAAGTTTTGCTCAGGGAAGGGGACACGCATGAGCTCTACACAATTGGTCACGTGTGCTTGGTATTCCCACCATGTGTCCAGTGGATTTTATTAGCTGACCTCTCCACGTTCAATGTAAATTCGATGACTTCACGTTACTGTTGTGGAAGGAAGGGTGAGGTGACTGGTCGCTGCTGGACGGATCACGCATTTCTCGTCATTGGCACCGCACGGGAGAGGTCAGTGGCCGTGTCTGGACCTGGCTCTGTGGGAGACCAGGAACAGTTTGTACCAAGTGAGATCCCATCACAGGCGCTTTGGTCTCGGAGGAGAGCTGTGCTGAGGGCTTAGGTCAGCGGTTCTCAACCTGTGGGTCGCGAACAGCTAGCAGGGTCTCCTAAGACCATCAGAAAACACAGATATTTACATTAAGATTCATAACAGTAGCAAATTACAGTGATGAAGTAGCAACAAAAATAATTTTATGGTTGGGGATCACAACCACATTAAGAACTGTATTAAAGGGTTGCGGCCTTAGGAAGGTTGAGAACCATCTAAGCCTTAGATGCTCTGAGTATTGTGGGGGCAATTGAACGTCCTGAGAGTTTCCATCTAAAGTGTTAGTTCAGCATCTCTACCTCCAAATCCCTTCCCCTATCCCGCAGAGCCGTGAAGATCTCTGCTAGGAATGGCTCCTCTTCCCGAGCACAAGACTCTGGATGAGAATAAATGAAAGAAACCCATCCTGTTGGTGATTTCAGCTGTTAAATTCCCCAGTTTTTTCCAGGTGTTTCCAGCACTCTTCTTGGATTTTTGATAGCTGAGTATAGTTTTGTCAACCCAGGACAGGGAAATATCATTTAAAAAGGGATGCTAATGCTTGTGAACTACTTTGTTAACAAACGGTGGGATGTTTGTATTCTTCCCTTTTCTCTTCCTGGCTTTGCGTTTCTTATGTGACCAGAATGGCTCACTTCACTATAACGTTTTAACCTCATCACATCGCATTAATTTTGAAAAAGGTTGTATTATAAGAATCTGAACATTTAAAATTTTAGTGTCAGTTATGAAAGTGTGGAAGTTACACTTTGAAGCTATAGATTCTCCTTTAAAAGATACACATGGCAGCAGTAACATATGTGCCTGTTGTTTTTTCTTAATTTTTTTTTTTTTTGCAATTCATCACATCCTAAACAAAGAAAATGCACTTCCATCTTACTTTAAAAAGGTAACTATTTTCTGACTTTGAAAGTTAGTATGTGCATTGTGGGGAAACTGAGAAGTTATAAGAAGCAAAGGACACAAAATTATTCATAATTGTGAGGAGTTTACCATTGGTGTGCCTTTGTGAGCCCAGATCAATATTTACTAATGCAGAGTCCTAAAGCCACGAGTACTAGAATAAGCAAGAAGGCACTTCAACAACTCAACAAGGAGAGAGAAAGCAATCTGGCCTTTGGTGGAGACAAGGATTTCATAAAAGACAAAAAGAGTAACAGGACTCTGGGTAAGGATATCGATAGAGTTACATTAAGTAGTTCATTCTCTTCCTACACAGCTGTAAATGAGACACGAAGCAACAGAGGACAATAAGGACACATCTCAGAAAATTCATGACTTCAGCTATTTTTAGGATACTACACATCTTCAAAATCTTAAAAATAAAACCTCATACACTATACTGCACATGGTGTTTTTTTTTTTTTTTTTTTTTTTTTACTATCACTAACCAATGATAGTCCAGATGTTTCAGGGATATGAGATCCAGGAGAAGATATTCTTGCTTTTTAATGTAGGTTCCAATTTACCTCATTTAGTCAGGATGGACCTCAAGTTGTGAAAGTGTTTGTCTTTGCTTCCAATTAGAAATGGTATATATTATCCTGTGAGGATAAAATTCCTTCAGCATGAACCAGTCTTAGTGGCTAGTCTTGCACTCCGACCTGCACAGAAGAATGACTTTTTCAAAAGGTCCATGTAGCTACGTTGCTGTCTTGTTCAATAATCTATACTAATAAAAGGGAAATATGCTAATTAGAGCAGACGTCTTCTGGACAGACTTCTAGACGTCCATCCTGGCAGAGCGGTCCTGGGTGAAACTGCCTGCCTGCGATCCCAGGTGCTAGTTAGTGCCTGTGGCGGTTGCACGAGGGGAAAGAGAGATGCCTCCGGCCCTGTGGTCTTAGGTGCCTGCTGTGGCTGCGGCCAGCTGGGGCAAAGCTGGCCTGGGTCCTGGGTGCCTACAGCCTTCCAGAGGGAGGGAATCCTGGGTCCTGGATGCAGGGCCGAGGCAGAGGTGTCTAGGAGTGATCAGGTTGGCTGGGGAGCAGTTAAGGGTGATCAGGCTGGTTGGGGAGCAGTTAGGAGCGATCAACCAGGCAGGCAGGCAGGCAGACAAGCAAGCAGTTAGGATCCAGTGGTCCTGGATTGCAAGAGGCCATCAGACATCCCCTGAGTAGAACCGGATTGGAGAGGGTGCATGCTGGGCTGAGGGACCCTCCCTCCAGCATGCATAGATTTTGTGCACCGAGCCTCTAGTTTTTAAATAACTCACCATCCCTCTTCAGAAGTAAGTGGAAACTAGTTTAAACCTCTAAGGATACTCTCCTTCATATTCGTATGTTGAAGTGTCTCTTCACTGTTCTGTTTGGCTTCATCCCACAGACACCTCAATGCAGAATGTGACAAACTGATCTCTCATCTTTTCC